>PVKS010047602.1:0-12766 GCA_004027875.1 Aplodontia rufa | reverse complement strand
GTCTTCAGCAGTCCAAGACCACCTTCAGGGTCCAGGGAACACAGCTTCTCTATAGCTGGGGCTTTGCTGAGCATGCGGCTGGCATGGTACTCAGCTGTGAGATTAGGCTTGCTAGCTCTTTGGACTGCTTGTAGAGGAGGCTCATGAGAGACTTGGTCACCATCACTGTGGAGGGACAGAGGAAGGGCACCCCCTTCCCCTAAATACAGCCCCTGGCAGGACCCCCTCTCTACCCTGCCACTGAGCACTCTGCCAGCTGAGACTGAAAAGAATCAGAAATTGAAGGGACTTCAGTTTATTCAAGCTTCATGGCATTATGATTTATTTACCTATTGATGGACTTTAATGGGTCTATCCTTTTGCTCTTACAATTAATAGCTTGGCAGACCATGCAAATGTTTATCTGTGTGTGTGAGTACATTTGTAGTTCAAATTCCTAAAAGCTTTTCTGTTGAGTCAAAGAATATTAAGCAAATATTTAAAGAATACTGGATTGAAGGGGCAGCAAGTTATTAAGGGATGCTCATTGATCTTGCTTTGGTCTTGTTCCCCAGCAGTAAGGCATAGAGGGGGAAAACCCACTCCTCTTTTCATAGCAATAAATTTAATAAATTATTATCTTACCTAAGGCCCAGGCCGGCATTGGTCAGCATTGTTTAGGTGATGGAGCCACTATGGTGGAGAGATAGACGGGGGCTCAAATCCTGGTTCTGACCTTAGCATGTGTGTAAGCCTGGGCAGGTTACTTTCACAAATCTCAGGCCTTTCACCCACTTACAAAGCAAAAGAATAATGATATAAAGGAGAAATCAGATGACACTTAGACTTAGTGATCAAAATTAGCATCAGCAATGAAGGAGACGGGGGGACTTTACACCCTTCTAGCCATGATGTCCTGAGAAGGCTACACTCTGGATATAGCAGACTACCTGAGAATCTGAACACAAAGAATACGGAAAACGCCATTGAGGAAAAGCTGATTCACTATAAAAGGAAGGAGAATTATATATATATATATTTTTTAAGTTACAGAGGGAAAAGGAGGACTGTAGAAATGTTCTAAATCTGCGTATCCAATACGGTAGCCCCTGCCCACGTGTTGTTATTGAGCACATGGAACACGGCTGATGAAACTAACCTGTGCTAGAAATGTTAAAGTAAAAGCTGGATTTCAAAGACAGAAAAAATGTAAAATAGCTATTAATACCTTTTATATTGATCATGTGTTGAAATAATAATATATTTGAAATATTGTTAAAGAATATGTATTGTTAACCAGGCACAGTGGTGCATGCCTATAGTCCCAGTGACTTAGAAGGTTGAGGCAGGAGGATCACAAGTTCAACGCCAGCTTGGGTAACGTAGGAAGATTTTCAGCAACTTAGTGAGATCCCTTCTCAAAATACAAAATTAAATCAAAGGCTGGGTACATAGCTCAGTGGTAAAGTACCCCGGGCTCAATCCCTGGTACCAAAAATATAATAATATAATATAATATATATGTATATATATATATATACTGTTTTTTAAAATATTTTATTTTTTTTACTTCTTATTGTAGCTACTGGAAATTTTTAAATTAAAAATGTGGCTTGCGTTGTGTGTCAAATACTATTTGTATTTGAAAGTGCTTCTGCAGATTACAGGAAGCTGAAGAGACATGACAACTAAAAGCAATACCACACCCTAGACTGGAACCTGTGTTGAAGGAGGGGAAAAAATGCTATCTAGGGTTCTTTTGGGTCAGTTGCCAAAATTGGAATACAAACAGTAGAATAGATAAAAGAACTGTATCAATGTTAAATTTCTGTAACTGTTAAGTGTACTGTGGTCATGTAAGATAATCCCCTTGTTAGGAAATGCACAGTGAGTCCTGTTGCTTACCCTCAAATGGTTCAGAGGAAAATCACATATAATATGCAATCATATATAATTGAAATCTCTAAAGTTGTTAGTGTGAGCCAGAGATTTAAAAATTGGGTAAATTGTTAATAATCTGGATAAAGGATGGAGAAGTGTTCTTGGAACTCTTTTCATGCTTGCAACTTTTCTAAAAGTGTGAAATGATTTCCAAATATAAACTTTTAAAAGAGAGAGGGACAGTGAGAGAGAGAGAGAAAGCGAGAAACAATTTTATTTAGTTTTTCATTTGGCTTTTGTTGCCCTGAGACTTCGCTGTGTATGTGGTGTTGGGGTTCGAACCCGTGAACTCGCAAAGGCAAGGCAAGCACTGTAACTGCTGAGCCACCACTCCAGCCTCCGAATATAAACTTTTCAAAGTTGTAGGAGTTTATCTACCTCATAAAGACCGCTCAACATTTATTCATTCAACAAATGCTTGCTGAAGCCCCACAACATATCAGAGTTTGGTGACTGGAAATACAGACAGCCATGGTCCTGCTCTGATGGAATTTAGGGAGAAGCAGACTTGTTTTAAGTGGAGAAAAATGGACTTAGTTTGAGTTAAGGTCTGTGCTGGGTACTGGGAAGGAGCAATGCAGAGAGAATGCAGAATACTTAAGAGACACCTAACATTTGTTTTTTTTGGAAAGTCAAGGAAAATTTATCCGAAGAAATAATATGAGAATTTGAGGGGGATGAGCTAGATGTTGGAGTGGAGCAGATGAAAGAGAAAATATATTCTAGACAAGGAAAGCAGCATGAGCAGAGGTCCTGCAGACAGAAAAACCAAATGCATCCAGGGAACTGGAGAGTTCATGTGGATCCAGCATAGGGAGCGAGGGAGAGAGCTGAGTCACACGAAGACAGAAGGGTAGGCAGGCTCCAGATTGGAGGCGGTTTGGAATCGGTTATGGGTTTTGAATTTCTTCCACAGGAGTGGAATGTCTTCAGCTGAGAGTGATATGATTTGATATTGATGTTTAAAAAAATACTCCGGTTGCTGAGAGCAACATAACAATGGAAAGTCCAATTTCGCTTCGATTTGATTGGTCTAGAAATGAGAGCAACAGAAGAGCAGGTGGCCCAGGAGATGGGAAGGACAGAAAGGAGAGAGCAGGTGTGAGAGACGCATTGGAGGTACAATCCAGAGGGCTTGGTAATGGGTGGAAAGTGGGGTCCAGCGACGCCGGGAATGTGTGGAGGGAAACTCCCAGGATTCCACCATGAACAATTGGTCCCTGGTGGGGTTCAGAGGAATTCTGGAAACAGAGCAAAAGAGTGGAGTTGGATGATGTCTCTGATTTGTGGGGCGGGCTGATTGGGAGAGGCTCCTCCTCCTCACTCCTGCCCTCTGCTCCTTCTCCTCCGCTCTGGCTCTTTTCTCATTCCCCACCTTCCCCCTGGAACTCTGCCTGTCCCAGGGTTAGCTCTCACTCTACGGCTCTCTCTACCTGAGGGATTTTATCCACTTTGATGACTCACAAACCTACATCCTCCGTCCAAATCTCACCCATGAGTACTAGACCCAAATTTTCAACTTCCTCCTGGACGCCTCCAGCTCTAATGCAAAAGGGCATGCAAAAGCTGGGCATGGTGGCACACACCTCTAATCCCAGTGGCTTGGGAGGCTGAGGCAAGAGGATCTCCAGTTCAAAGCCAGCCTCTTCAACTTAACGAGGCCCTGAACAACTTACTGAGACCTTGTCTCAAAAAAAAAAAAAAAAAGGCTGGGGATGAGGCTCAGTGGCTAAGTGACCCCTGGATTCAATCTCTGGTACTAAAACAAGAAAAAGAGGAGGAGGGGTTGTGTTCAAAGATGGGCAAGAGTTATACAGTCAAAAGGGACAGAAGACGACTTTGAAAGAGAAGGGAAGTCGTGTCCAAAGCTGAGCTCATTGTTCTCTTTTTCTGCATTTCTTTTTCAAGCTACATATATCAGGCATCAACCTGGACTCCTCTCCTTTCCCTTTTTCTTACCCCACATCAGGCTGCAGAGCACTCTGCCTCCACTTCCTTAGTGTCTCTCCTGCTTGCCTCCGTCCCTTAATTCCCACTGCCGTCACTTCTCATCTCATCCTAGGCAACTGTACTCATCTCCCAGCTCCCTGTCCTGCCCACAGCCTCGCACCCCTCCCACATCTCTCCCTCTTGTGGAGTCAGAAAGAATTTTTTAAAATCACAAAAATCAACATGCTATTCCTCTACTTAAAATCCATCAGTTGCTTCTGCTCACCCGCAGGCTAGGACTTGACCCCGTCCCCTCCCCAGATTTCCGTCTTGCCTGACTTGCTCTCCTATGCACACCCCTGGCTGCAGCCACTCAAACCGTGTGGCGTTCAGCAGCCCCAGGCTGCTTCACACATCAGTGCCTGCCTTCTGCCTGGAATGCCCACCCTGCTCTGGCCAGGAAGTACCTACTCATCTATGAAGAATCACTTGTCCTAAATGACCAAGAACAGTAGAAATTAGTGGTTTGAAGTTGGGTTTTTTTATTTGCTTTATTGATAGTATGACTGTTGATGCACTTTTTGTTCTTGAGACTAGGTTTCACTATATTACCCAGGCTGGCCTTGAACTTGTGGATGAAGTGATCTTCCTGAAGCCTCCTGAAGAAACTGGGACTACAGTTGTGTACTGTTGCCACAGTTCTAGTTAGTTATTATAATTTTTATGAAAGAAAGAATTCTCTCCCAGCGATCAAAGATGAAACAATTTGAGTAACAAAATAACTAATGAAGGCAGGCACTGTGGTGCACACACGTAACAATAATAACCCCAGCTACTTGGCAGGCTAAGACAGGAGGATTGCAAGTTTGAGGACAGCCTGGGAATTTAGCAAGCCCCTGTCTAAAAATAAGAAATAAAAAGGGCTGAGGAATCAGACTCTGGGTTCAATCCCCAGTACTGGGGGGCAGAGGGATAGGGAGAGAAAAAAAGAAAAAAATGTCTTAGGGATAGTAATAGACTAGAATAAAATAGAAAAACTATTCATGAGTCCACATTGATGATTGAATGAATGGACTGTGGGAGGTAAGAATCACTGATGAAGCTAAAAATCGGGTGAGAAGATGAAAAGTAGGACATTTGCATTGTCTCAAATTATTGTCCCACAAGATATTTTTTCATTTGTTTCAAAGGGAAAGCCTATGATTTTACAGAGGAGAAACCTGGCAGACACCACTTAACCAAGTGACCAGCTGCCATTACCAGGATGTGCTGTCTCCGCTGTGGTGTTCCTGGCATCGCCTTAGTCTAATCACGAGGAAATACCAGACAAATGCAAACAGAGGGACATTCTGCAGTGTCAAGGTCATGAAAGTAAAACAGAAAGAAGAAAAAGATAAGAATCTACACCAGATCAAAGGAGATGAAGGAGACGTGACAGAGAAACGCAACGAGATGGAATATGGGATCTAGGACGGCAAGTGTGTGACACAGTGTGGTAGGTGAATGTCGGGGTGATGAAGGACGCACCTGGGTCCACAGGAGGGAAACTCATCCTACCAGCAACCCCGGGAAGAGGTCCCAAGCCTGGTGCTGGGACGCACACCTGTAATCTCTACAGCTTAGGAGGCTGAGGTAGGAGGATCACAAGTTCAAAGCCAGCCTCAGCAACTGAGTGAGGTCCTGAGTAACTATTTTTGTTTTTAAGACAGAGAGAGACAGTGAGAGAGAGAGAGAGAGAGAGAGGAAGAGAAAGAATTAATTTCATTTAACTTTTCATGTGGCTTTTGTTGCTCTAGCACTTTGTTGTGTATGTGGTGCTGGGGTTGAAACCAGTGTCCTCGCGAATGCCAGGCAAGCGCTGTAAACACTAAGCCACCACTCCAGGCCGGGTCCTGAGAAACTTAACAAGACCCTGTCTCAAAAAATAAAAAAAAAGAAAAAAGAAAAAAAAATAAAGTAAAAAGAAAACCGTAAGAAATGGGGTTGTGGCTCAGTGCCACTGAGTTCAAACCCTGATTAAAAAAAAATAAAGAAAAAAGTTCCCCCAGGAAACAACAACAACCAAGCATATACCTGATGTATACACAGCCAAAAAGGAGCCAAGAAAAAATGGTCCAGGCAGAGGGACAGGGCATGTTCGCAAGTCTGTGTGTAAAAGAGAGCTGAGTAGAGGAACTGGCAGATAGGGCTGCAAGCTGACACATGAGAAGGACGGCCGACCTGGCCTCAAGGCTGGCCTCAAAGGGTCTTGAGTGTCAGGGGAGAGGGCCAACAAGGGCTGGGGGAGGGAATGGAAGTCCTTCAAGAGAGCAATCCAGTGGGGTTTCTGCAGGAGAAGGGAACTCTGGCTCCAGGCAGGCAGAATGAGGATCAGTCCCAAGGCTGTGGTTGCCTGGGTACCCACATGAGAGGAGAGGGTGAAAACGCAACAGGAGGGGCTGCAGTGGTGGCTCAGTGGTTATGGTGCTTGCCCGGCATGCGCGAGTAGCAGGGTTCAAACCCCAGCACCATGCACACAACCAAGTGTCCGAGGAATGAAAGCCACATGAAAGACTAATGAAATTGCTGCTCTGTTTCTCTCATTCTCTCAGTGTCCCTTCTTTCTAAAAAAAACCAAAAACAACAAAAACAAAAAGCAACGGGAATCTTGGCTTCTTCAACTGGAGAATGTTTTGGAGCTGAGATAGGGATCGTTAGCAGTTACAGAGGGCCCTCATCATGCTAGGAACCATGCTCAGAATGAGAGTTTCCCATCTTCTGATTCCAGTCACTGCATTTCTAAACTCACTTTTCCAAAGAGAAAACCAAATTCCTCTGTCTGCTCCCAGCAGCTGTGGTGCTGGTCTTACCATTACTGTGCTGGGAGAGGTAGAGCAGATTAAGGAGAGGGTCAGCTCCATCCATTTGGCTGCAAATGCCGTAATATCATTTTCTCTGATAGCTGAGTAGTAGCCAAATGGATGGAGATGGAAAAAATTTTGCTAAGTGAAGTATCCCAAACTCAGAGACTCAAGGGCCAAATGTTTTCTCTCATTTGTGGAAGCTAGAATATAAGCAGAAACAGTGTGTTAGATGGCTAAGCTAACAACTACCTCAATATGTATGAATTTTTACACGATTATGGGGAACCTTGCCTAGGTTCCTGGGGGACGTAGGGAGATGGGCAGGGAGTGGGGAAGGGAATAGGAAAGACATCAAGGAGACCAGAGGGAAGTAATATGGGGGAATCTAATCAGAGGGGAACCTACGACTTCCATGAGAAATCCAATTAACTTGGGGCGTAAGTGGAGGGAAACATGGAACCATGGGGAACCCGAAGGGGGAAACCATGGAATGGCACCAGCCTTGGATTGTTCTATCATTATACTTTTGTCCTTTGTTGTCTGATGATGAATCCCTCCTAATTGTAAGACCATGTTTAACAAATAAAAATAAAAAATAAATTAAAAAAAAAAAAGGAAAGGGTCAGGGATGCACTTTGCAAATAATCTTGTCTGGACCTGTCCTGTGTCCCTTCCCTTCCCTGGGGCAAGCCGGGAGCAGAAGTTCATCATGTGGGATTGAGGTAGGAAAGGCAGCTCAGGAGCTTCCTGAGGGACAGCCAAGTGCGGCTTTCAGGGAGGGAGTCACATTCCTCCTGATGCTCAGAGATGTGAGTGAGCTCTGCAGATTTGAAAATCTTCAGCAAAGAGGTCATTGTTGAAGCCAGTAAAGTTGCTGGGGTCATCTAGGCATAGAGTGTGGGGAGACAGGAATTGGAGGAGGAGGAGGATAGAATATCAGGAGTAGCACCAGGCAGTTTATAAAGAAAAGCAACTTAATTCTTACAGGTCAAGGTCAAGGAACCCATATCTCCAGAGGGCATGGCTGAAGACCTTGCATGGCAAGAGAGAGGGCAAAAGAGAAAAGCTCAGGTCTGTCTTTCCCTTCTTTCAAAGCCACTAGTCTCATCTTGGGGTTCCACCACATCTAGCCCTATTTATCTCCCAGAGGCACAGCCTCCAAATACCATCGGTGTATTGACTGGGGGATTAAGTTGCTAACACATGAACTTTGGGAGAGTCACATTCAAACCATAGCTGTTATTGAGCAGAGGGTCCAAATGGATAGATGGACAATGATGGAATACTGCCCCTGTCACCCGGAGAGGCAGGTGTTTAAAGAAGATAGGAAACAGTCACAGTGCTGATGGTGCGGAAGGTGGCAGAATCCGAGCAGAGACAGAGAGGAATCAAGGTGAGACAGCCGCAGGCTCACAGCTCCCCCAGCTTCTGTGCAATGGGTTGGAAGAAAGGAGCTGCGAGGTTGCAAGATAGGGTGCTGGGAGCTGAGGTAGATTGCCATCTGCTGAATGTGTGTGTGTGGTGAGATAGGTTGACCAGGTTAGCAAAAGTTAAAAAAGGGGGAAGGAAACTGAGAAACGAGAAAAGATTTATAAGCCCCAGCCACCTATTGAGGGCCCAGCTGAGGTTGGAGGTAATGAATTTGAAATGGCACCCGTCTCTGCATTGTGTGACATGCTTCAGCAGTACTCTGCAGCCTGGGCCAAGGAGCAGAGAGGGTTGGGAGTCTGCCTGGCTCTGGATTGCTCTTGGATGGGTGGGTATTGTGCACATCTGCCCACAGGATTCAAGGTCCACATTCTTCCCCACAGCACCTAGGAATTAGGACATTGGCACAGACACCCCCTCTATGTGAACTATCTCTCTCTCCAGTGCGCTGACAGAGGGGCTTCTGCTTGCTTCCCGGGTCTTAACTTGGATGCCCTGTCTTCTGGGAAGATCATTCTCCTTTTTTTTGCTACTACTTTAAGGTTTTGACAATGGTTCTTATGTTGTGTCTAAACCCTTGGGTTGTGAGGGGACTGTGACTTTTAGGCCTGAGGTCTTCCTGGTGTTAGCACTGACACTTGCATAAGCAAGAAGTCTCTTGAGCTGGGCAGACCAGGACTGCTGTCAGTCTGTCTCCAGCACCCATTGCAGGGGGTTGGGGAGTTATATTGGGCATTCAGATAAGGTGGGTTCCATGAAAACCACCTGACTGATTGTATGGGTACAAAGCTTACTATAATACTAGAGCTTTCAGAGTTTTAAATGGTGGTGGAGGGGCAATGGGACAGGTTTATTTGTCTTTATACTGAAGGCCCCACCTAGCTTTCCCCTACCTGAGGACACATAGAGTCACATCATTAAACTCCCTCATTTCAAAGGTAAAGAAACTAAAATGAGGGTCAAGAAAGGTCAAATGCCCATCCAAGGTGATAGAATTAAATTTTAAAATGACTCCCCTTTAAATAAAATAATTTTCAACATCAGAAAAACCAAGTGGAAAGTACAGGGTCCCATGTACTCTTTCACAGCCCTCCTCCAATATCCCCTGTGATTTCCATCTTGCCTTGGTGTGGTACGCTGCTTATAACCGATGAACTAATAATACTCATTGCTACACTATTATTAAAGTCAGTCA
The DNA here is from genome assembly GCA_004027875.1 of Aplodontia rufa. Classification (NCBI taxonomy): domain Eukaryota; kingdom Metazoa; phylum Chordata; class Mammalia; order Rodentia; family Aplodontiidae; genus Aplodontia; species Aplodontia rufa. The sequence continues at coordinate 3,451 of PVKS010047602.1, read as the reverse complement.
TTTCGATCGGGCTCACTGTCCTTGTCGTTCGTATGTGGATTCAGACAAGGGTGGTGAGGAATATCGTAACACGTGGTTTCCCTGCCTCCATGGTGTGCATCCTCCCCATTCACGTCTCTCCTGCACTCTCAGATCTTTGGCACCTGATTTCTCATCTGCAGTTTTGCCTTTCACGGAACGTCATGTGGTTGGGATTGCACGGAATGTGGGCCTCTCAGATTGGTTTCATTCCTTCAGCTGATGCATTTGAAATTCCTCCCTGCCTTTTAATGGTCTGATAGTTCATTTCCTTTCAGGGCCTAATATTCCCATTCGCTTACTGAAAGGCATCATGACCGTCTCCACCTTTGGGCCAATATGAATGAAGCTGCTATAAACATTTGTGAATTGGCTTTTGTGTGGACAAAAGTTATCAACTCCATTGGGTAAATATAAAGGAGTATAATCGCTGGATCACAAGGTCTGATTATTTGGTATTTTTAAGAAACTGCCAACCTGTCTTCAAAAGTTGTAGTAATGTTTGCAATGCCATCAGCCATACCTGAGGGTCCTTGCTGCTCCATATCCTCTCCAACATTCAGTGGCGTCTGTGTCCTGGATTTTGGCCATTCTGACAGGTGTGTAGTTGTATCTCGTTGCTGTTTTAATTTGCAAGTCCCTGATGTTATATGGCGTGGAGCATCTTCTCATGAGTTTATTTATCATATGTGCATATTATATGTGTACAAATACACAAACATATGACTGCAATTTTTTGAGATTTGTTCAGATCTTTTAACTGGTTTTCAATTGAATTAGTTTTTTTAAAAAAATCTAATTGCTGAGCTTTAAGAGTTCGTTCTATATTTTGGATAAAACTTTCATCAGATATGTGTTTTGCAAAAGCTTTTCTCCCAGTCTGTGGTTTTTTGTCTTTTAATTCCACTTTTTGTGGGCGCATAATATACATACCCCATATCTACACGCAGAGATCTGAATGTAAGTGTATTTATAATGCACGTATCAACATTGACCCAATAAGTGTACTTCACCTCACATAGTGCACACGCTCACCTCACCAGCACCCCTACCCAGATGCACTGCTGCCAACACCCCCTTGAGCTGCCTCATGCCTCTCTCCGCTCACTTTTGCAGGTACTAGTGACAACTATACTGGCTTGCTTTCTTCCTTTTTTTTTTTTAAGAGAAACAATTTTTTATTTAGTTTTTCACGTATCCTTCATTGCTCCAGGACTTTGTTGTGTACGTGGTGCTGGGGTTTGAACTCGCAAACTCGAGCATGCCAGGCAAGCGCTGTAACTGCTGAGCTGCCGCTCCAGCCCCTACTCTGACTTCCAAAGAACGCATTGTCTTTTCCTTGTGACCTTCCTGGCTCAGCAGTGTGTTTGCGAGCATCATCCATCCATGCTCATCCGTGTTGTTGCATGTAGCAAAAGCTCTCTCATTCTGCTGGTCTTTAGATGGTTTATTACCCAGCCCATTAAGTGATGGTTGGTTCATGGGTGAGTATGCACAAACGTGTGTATATGTGTGTGTGCTACGTTCCCATGTGTGTGTTTTTTTTTTTTTCTTGTTTGTGGACCTCCGTCTATCTCTGACTTGCTGGATTCCCATTCAATTTCAGGTTCTTCCAGGTTTTGCAGGAATTGGCCTAGGACAGCACCTTTGCCATGAGGGTCTTAGTGAGGGGCACTGTGGTTGGTCCTTCCTATGATCCCCTTCACTCTTGGATGCTTCAGCGGCTCACATTGAAGATGCTCTACAGAGAGGATCTGGGAACCTCAGGAAACTAAATGTGCACTCAGAGGAGCCAGGGCGATGGTGGGGCAGAGAGAGGGTGGCATTCTCTCTGTCCTCTCTCATCCAACCTGTGGTAGAGGAAGGACAGGGGAAAAACCAATAGAGCAATTTATCCAGTTCACACAGCTGAGAATTCATAGAGCCAGGGAATTTGAAACCAGATACACCTGACTCCAAATTCCTGATCATCCTACTACGTTGCCTGGCCAATTCCTCCTGTTCTCCCTGGTCTTTCTTCTGATATCAGGAAGCTGGGAAGTTGAGGGCAGGATTTGGTGAGAAATCATGCAGTGCATGTGCCTGGGGGAGCAGCCCCCAGTCCAACCCCACCATGCTAGGGTCACTGTGGTTGTCTACACATGGCCCAGACCTCACTGGGCCCCTTGAGTCCCTCGTTTACATTAGTGATTGCTCTTGATGTACATTGTATGCATTTGGACAAATGTAATGACAAGTATTCACCATTATAGTATCATAGAGTATTTCTTTTAAAAAAAAGAGAGAAGGACAGTGAGAGAGAGAGAGACAGAGAACCATTTTTTAAATTGAGTTTTTCACATGGCTTTTGTTGCTCTGACACTTAGTTGTGTACGTGGGTGCTGGGGTTTGAACTCATGTACTCGCACATCCCGGGCAAGTGCTGTAACCACTGAGCCACTGCTCCAGCCCCTCACGTAGAGTATTTCAATTGCTCCCGGATCCTCTGTGCCTTGCCTCTCCATCCTCCTCTTCCCCTACCTCTGGCAACCACTGATCCTTTCACTGTCTCCAAGATTCTGCCTTTTCCAAAATGTTGTGTAGTTGAAACCACAAGCATGTGGCTCTTACAGATTGACTTCTTTCACATAATTAGTATGCATTTAAGATTCCTGCATATCTTCTCATGGCTCAAAAGCTCATTCCTTGATTTGGCAGTGGGATGCTGGAGATTGAATTTAGGGCTTTGCATAAGCTAGGCAGTTACTCTGCTGCTGAGCTACCTCCTCGGCTCCTTCTAAATTTTTTTTTTTTTTTTTTTTTGTATTTTTGAGATAGGACACATGGTTTGTGTCACCATACCTGGCTAGTCCCTTTCTTTTTAGTGCTGAATATAATTCCATTTCAGATGTTACAGTTTATTCACCTAGCAGAGGAGTGCTTGGTGTAAGTTTTGGTAATCTTGAGTAAAGCTTGCTATGAATATCAGGGTGCAGGCTTTTGTGTGGACACAAGTTTTAAGCTTCTGTTGGTAGTACCAAGATATACAATTAATTGTTGGATCATACGGTAAGAGCATGTTTTGTTTTATAAGAAAACATCCAACTGTCTTCCAGAAGCGCTGTGCATTTTGCATTCACATGGGCAGCGCACGAGAGTTCCTGTGGCTTCATATTCTCATCACCATTTTGGGTGGACAGCGCTCTGGATTACGCCCATTCTGATGGGCATGTAGTGGAACCTCATTTTAATTCATATTTCTTTTCTTTTTTTTTTTTTTTAAAGAGAGAGGGACAGTGAGAGAGACAGAGAAAGAGAGAAACAACCTCACCTAGTTTTTCACATGGCCTTAGTTGCTCCAACACTTAGTTGTGTACGTGGTGCTGGGGTTTGAACCCTGGTCCTCGTACTTGCCAGGCAAGCGCCGAAACCGCTGAGCCACCGCTCCAGCCCT
>PVKS010047601.1:0-12757 GCA_004027875.1 Aplodontia rufa | reverse complement strand
CTATTTTGAGATAGGGTCTTCCTGAGTTGCTTAGGACCTCACTAAGTTGCTGAGGCTGGCTTTGAACTTGTGATCTTACAGCCTCCCTCGTTTCTGATATCACAGGCATGGGGTCACCACACCTCGCTAGATTCTTGACTCATTCTTTTTTTTTTTTTTTTTTTTTTTCTGTAAGACAGAGGGACAGTGAGAGAAAGAAACAATTTTATTTAGCTTTTCATGCGGCTTTCATTGCTCTGAGACTTTGTTGTGTACGTGGTGCTGGGGTTTGAACTCGCGTACTCGCGCATGCCAGGCAAGCGCTGTAACTGCTGAGCCACCAGCCACTGCCACAGCCCTTGACTCATTCTTTTTAACTGTCATATAGCACTGAATATTGTGAAAGTTCTATAATTAATTGAATGATCCCCTATTGATAAACATTCTGATTAGCTTCTCATTTTTCGCTAATTAAATGTTGCAACATCCTTAACCATACCGCTCTCATACATACACACCAGTTTTTGTAGCACAGATGTAGGGTTCTTTCTATATATTTAATATGCATAAACAAAAAAGATGGTACGAAAGTATCTTAATATAATATGGTCTAATATGGCATCTGACCCTTATCACAGCCCATTTTGGAGCAAATGGTAATTGTATCTCCTTAGAAATACGACTTAAGGGGCTGGAGCAGTGGCTCAGCGGTTATGGTGCTTACCCAGCATGGGAAAGTACACAGGTTCAAACTCCAGCACCCACGTACACAACTAAGTGTCAGAGCAACGAAAGCCATGTGAAAAACTGAATTAAAAAAAATTTTTTTCTGTCTGTCTCTGTCTCTCTGTAAGAAAAAAAGAAAAAAGAAATATGACTTAAAGTATTAATTTAGTAACTACCATGGTCTTTGCACAAGAACGTAATCAGTTTTTAGAGACTGTGTATCTAGTGAATAGCAGAGTATAGGAACGAAGATCCCTCTTTTCCGCTGCTCCTAAAGAGGAGGCAGAAGGAAATGAGTTTGCAGCACTCTATGCCTGTCCTGAGCTGTGTGTTCTGCCGGTCTGATTGTGTGGCTTTCTTTGCAAGTGATGCAGTACCTGGGGCCTAAGAATCCCAGGTCTGTGAGTCGCCACTTCCTACAGGTTAAATTACCCTGACTAATCCAGTCATCTGTGTAACATGGTAATAACATGCTGACCGGGCCAGCTGTAGAAATGGCATCCGAAAGGACTTGTCACCTTCCAGCGGTTGTTTAGACAGCGAGAAGTCCGATCAGTGTTCCTTATTCACAGGTGCGGAGTGGGCTGAAGATGGCCCTTCCTCAGAGTTCTTGTTATTTTGATTTCCTTTGGCATGGCAGCTTCCTTAGGTGGAGACAATAACTCGAGTCTATATTTTTACAGTAGCTGGAACTGTCTGGCTCTAACAGCATTGTGTCCTCACTTGACTGCAGTGTTCTTTCTTGGAAAGGTCGCTAAGCAGCTCGATTTTCCAAACAGCCCTGTTCTCCCAAGGAACAGTCCTTGCCTCCTAACCTGCCTTCAGAGTGTCCCATCAGTCTGAACAGGAGCCAAGACTAAGGTGCTTGGTGGTGGCGCTGGGCCTTGCTGGGCCTGCTGCTTTTAGTGAGGACCCCATCTTTGCTGACTCCTGGCCTCACGTACCTCTGGCCTTGTGTGTGCCTCTTTTTACCATCTCCATCACCTCCTTTGTTCATTCTTGTTACGGTGACAGTAGGATCTGGAACCTTGAGCAAGGTGTAGGTGACCATGAGAGGAACCAGGGAAATAAAGGTAGGAAGATTAGAGATCATCGGGCAGACACTTAACACTTCTCTACCAAGTGATTCCAAAAAACCAGGCTCTGCGCTTCAATTTATGCTAATTGGCCACTCAAGGGCCATTTAGCAGGGTCACACAGCATCTTAGAAAAACCTTTGGCCAGCCAAGAAAATTCAGCTGTGTGCTTCTTCCTAAACACGTCTAGATTTCTGCTGTTTCAGTGGCTTAAATTAGTGAGAGTTGGTTGAACACATAAAGTAGGAAACGTCTCCCCTTAGCGGAACCTAGGCCATCTAATATTAAAAAACTAAGAGATTCTTAAAAGCGCTGTTGTGGTCATGCAATGGAATCGCAGTCTTTGTCTTTTCCTGGGCTATGATCTTTTCTGTTGTCCCTTGGAGCAAACACATCTTTTTGTGTGTTTCCTTCTGATTTTTTCTTGGCACTCTCTCTTTCTTGCTATAGAATATTTTCTTTTCTTTTTTAAAGAGAGAGGGACAGTAAGAGAGAGAGAGAGAGAAATCAATTTTTGTTTACTTTTTCATGTGACTTTTGTTGCTCTGAGACTTCGTTGTGTATGTGATGCTGGGGTTTGAACTTGCGTACTCACGCATGCCAGGCAAACACCGTAACTGCTGAGCCACCGCTCCAGCCCCTTGAATATTCTCTTTTAAGGATGAGTTTCACCTACATACAAAGTAGACAACTGTTCTTGCATTTTTGTATGAAGTATAACCCTAACCTTTATATTGAAATGCTTTGAATACTAGTTAGTTCATAGCTACCTGATTATAATATTAGATAAAAACTGTTTTCCACAGCCTATTGTTAATACAGATTTGCTGTGATAAATATCTAATTTTTAATTCCCTTGGGAGGTGATTTCTTGTATTTCTTTGTAAGAGTCCAGAGATGGTTTGTAATAATAAGTAGTAAATGACTGGAAGCAAATTTTACCTTGTAAGTAAATTTCACCTTATTTAAAAAATATAGGGACTGGAGAGGTGGCTCAGCAGTTGGAGCACCTGCTTGGCATAAGCACAAGGACCCAGGTTCAAACCCCAGCACCTCGTACACAACTATCAGAGACACAAAGGCCAGATGAAAAAATAAATAAAATTGATTCTCTCTTAAAAAACATATGTATATAAATACTTATAAACATTATATATATGTAAGTATACATAACATGGGAAAAGTACATGTTTTAATTTTTTTTTTTAAAGAAAAGTGTAAAAGTTCAAGGCTAATCTTGACAGGATAGCCATGAAGACAGCTTAATAGCTGTGGGTATCAATTCATAAACAGGAATGTCCAGGGGTTAATGTTAACATTTATGCAAAGACATTTGACTTACATCAGAATTCAACAGAATTTTCTGGAGAGTAAATAAAAGAAATGAGATAAAGTTATTTTAATGGTTTATTCCTGAGTTTGGGCTTTAGGATGTCTAAGTGATAACAGAACTTGAGTTGCTAGTGGGGACAGGGGTCTGGGTGACACCCGCCCCCCGAGCGCCCAGGTTTCTGTTCCTGGCTCCTGTCACCTTCGTTCCAGTGCCCTAGGGTACCTCAGTCCATCTTCTCTCCCTCTCTTGGTGGGGCCCATGTGACTTCAGAAGTCACATTAGCCTCTCCCATCCTCCAGGAACCCTTTACTGGGGGATTCTCTGATGTTTGGTAAACAGAGGTGGTTTATATGAAGAAACAGCTTTCTCAGTTTTAAAGTTGTTATGGCTAAATGGTTGAAAATGGATCTTGGAGTTTAACTAGGAATTCCTAAACAGCTTGCAGCTGCTATTGAATTTTTAAAAACACGTTCATTTTCTTTAATGAACCATGGAAACAATGACTTCAGATTTGGATTTCATGCTGCCTCAAAACCTATTGAAGGCGTATTTGAAAAAGTTGTTTGTCATGATGCTACAATAACCACGCTTAAAAATAGTTTTGGCAGGTTGCATTTGTTGAAGTGGGTATGTCCACAACCAGCTAGAGGCTTGGAAGGGTGATTCTGAAGGGGACAAGCTGGTGCTTTGGGGATCAGGGATATGGGACACTCAGGCTATTGACATGCACGTGGCATATTGCTTTTTTTGATATTTGATCCTTTTGCATTTGATTCTTAAAGGACTGATATGGATCATTTGGGGCCTTTTCTTAACTTTTACATTTGTGGTTGAGACTGCAATTGGAGCTCTCGGGAATATGGATCAGTAGTTTCCAGCAGGGGAGTTTAATGATGGTGTGTGCCTGTGAGAGTCGTGGCTTTGTTCCCTTCCTGAGGCCCTGGGTGTTTGTGTTACTGGTTTGGTCAGCTTGGTGTTTATCTGTGGTCTGGAATGTCAAAGGATTGCAAACCTGAGAACTTTGCTTCCCTCTTGAACCTAAAATGATGGTGTGGGAGTTTCTGGTATTGTCATGGGGTAGGAACCACCATATAAGGAAGAGGAAAGGGGATTGGCTGGCCTGGCATCTCCTCTGCTAGTTCAAAAGCCATTTTCGTTACTCTATTAGCACAGACAGTGGATACTTGGAATAATTATTTGTGTCTGTCTTTACCTTCACAGTGTAACGCACAATCCCCTTATTTTTTTCAACTTTTTGTAATATATGTGCTTATGATACACTGAAGAGCAATAAATTTGAGCAGAGAGATAATTAGCTTTGACAGACTTGTAGAAATGAGACTGTAAGAGGAAGAAGCAAGAAGATTGCTTCAGAAAAGGATTCAGTTACCAGCTTGAGGAAAACTTATCCAGATAAGAAATTCTTCAGTGTTAAAAATCACAACCACAGGGGCAGCTCCAGTTATAGGAGGAAGTGGCTACTTTTGTGATTTAAAAAAAAAAAGACAAACATTTTCCATGGTTTAAAAAAAATCTCCTTTTAATTTTAAAAATAGAAATTTTAAATGGAGACATTTAAGATACTGAGTACTAAATACGGGAGGGAGAAATCGCAGCCAGCTGCTGGAGTTGAAACTCCCTAAGTTGTTCACCTTGCCCCTGAGCTTCAACCTCTGTGCCATAAGCATGTGTCGTTTTTGAGAAACCTTGCCTTAAAAAATAGTTTTCCTTTCACTTTGCTGGCTCCTGCCATTGGGGAGGTGACCATCAAGCAGTGTCACTCAGCTGGGCATACAGGCACAAGCCTGTAATCCCAACAACTCAGGAGTCTGAGGCAGGAGGAGCACAAATTGAAGGCTAGCCTCAGCAGCTTCCTGAAACTGTCTCAAATAAGGAAAGAAAGAAGGAAGGAAGGAAGGAAGGAAGGAAGGAAGGAAGGAAGAGCGAGCTGGGGATGTAGCTCAGAGGTATAGCACCTCTGAGTTTAATCCCTAGCACTGGAAAAAAAGAAAGAAAAAGAAAAAGAAAACAACAACAATAACAAAAAACCCTATTCTGCACTAAGTTGATTTATCACTTTGTCCTGCCCCTCCTGATTTGGAGATCCTTTGCAAAGGATAAACAGTCTCAATGTCTATAAAGAAAGAGGTTAAGGTCAGGTTGCCCTACTATGGTTTATTATTTTTTTGTTTTCTGGATCAAGAAGAAAATTTATAGAATGACTCAGATTGATTAAGGCAGAAAGTGGGTAGGGATAAAATCCATGTCATCTAAGGTTAGCGAGGATCCAGTGTCACTGTGTTTCTAAGTCTCTTCCTCCCTGGGCCAAATCATGTCCTCATCTGCAGCGGAGGTCAAGATGATACAGAGAAAAAGGGACAGGGAAAGGATGTGTCTAGAACATTCTGGGAGACACTGGCTTATTTTGCATAAGAGAGAGTAGGGGAGGCTTTTTAGGGGAATTTCATGAAGAAAATGTTTGCACAGTTCACCGTCAAGTCTCAGCACTCAGCAACAGGGAGAAATGGGGGGAGCCCAAAGGATTGGATTTCCCTATAAATGGATCCCAGGGAAGAGAGTGAGGCGCGCCTTTCAAATGTCCAGCTTTTCTCTCTCCACACCAGGAGCTGCCTCGGCTCCCCCACTCCCATGCCTGTGTCTTTTGTTCCATGAATAAATATTATGTGGTTTGATCCTCATTACTCTTTGATATGAAAAAAGCAATTCATTAGGTTGAGGGGGAGGGGGAGGGAGATACCATTTTTCACTGGGTGCATCAAGCGCGGTTACACTGATTTGAATTCCCAGAAAAGTCATAAAACAGTGAAAATAATGATAAGCCAGCCCTTGGGCTGACAGCTGTTCAGCACACGGGACGCGGAAGGAAGGCCTCCGTGTTGCGGCAGGACAATATTGCGGAGCATATGGTGCCTGGGCGAGCCAGTTGTTGAACTTGGTGGCCGGCTTTTGTTTGGGGAACTCTCCCAACATTGGGTCTTGGTAGCTCTCAGAGCCGGCTATGGGGACAAGTGTGCTCCCAGCTGTGCACCAGTCCTGCTGCATGGTTGCTGGCTCTGACCAGGCAGAAAAGCTCCTGTTGAGAGAGCACTCACTCCTCCTTACTTTGGTCACTCAAGTCCCTTGTTCAACAAGTAAACATTGGGACCTTTTCCCACAGCAGCTCCATGGCTATGTTGCAAAGATAATTTTTTTTTTTTTTTTTTTGAGAGGGAGAGAGGGAGAGAAAGAGAATGAATTTTATTTAGTTTTTTCATCTGGTTTTTGTTGCTCTAACACTTAGTTGTGCTGGAGTTTGAACCTGGGTCCTCGCGCGTTCCAGGCCACCGCTCCAGCCCGCAAAGATGATTTTCTACAGGAATGCAATTATCAGATGCTTCCATTCCGGATGCTTGCTACTTCTTGAAAGAGTGAAAGTTGTTTTGCTTTGTTTTTTAGCACTGTTCGAAGCACTTTGCAGTTACCTCTTCCTGCTTAAAGGCTCCCAGAGCTAAAATCAGCAATGGTGTTAGGGCCAGGGTTACTGTAGAAAGGAGAGAGTCCCTGTCTATCTAGTTTTTACAAGGCAGTGCTAAAATAGGCCCTTTGCTAGCAGGAGTCTATTTTTTGAATGTGTGAAGCCAGCATGTGTGTGTGCATAAAAAGACTAATTAGCTCCACTTCCCTCCAAGGGCTCTCCTCATGGGTGCGCTCCACGTGGGCCTCAGGCTCCCCACCATCCCAAATGCTCCATGGCGTCCGCCTGTCTGCACTTACAGCCACCTGTTCTGGGTCCTTTTCTCTAGACTCCAGAGTGCGTAGGGTGATCCTGCAGGGCCCCATGGTCTTGGAGAGGTTCCTTGGAACACAGCAGCAGGCCAGGCTCAGAGGGAATCACACTTCGTGAGGCGGGGCCGTAGCCCAGGCTATTGTGCTCCGTGCATGAGAATATTTTTATTTCGGAAGCTGAACGAAGAAAACAACTGTTATTCACACTCTGATGGCAGATCACTAAATGTCATCATATTCTTGGTCTCAGTGGGACCTTTTTTTTTTTTTTTGGCAGAACACCCGTAAAGGTTGGTTGAGTTATGGTGTTGAGTGGATTTCTTTTTCTCACAAATACATCATTATGAGGCCAAATCTACCTCCCCACCATATATATGTGTAGGTATATGTGATGCTCTAATCACTGATTGGATGATATTTTAATACTGGGCTTTGCTAGTGGCAATGATTTAATGATTCTTTTTTTTAGGCCTTAGTTTTTACATTTTTGGTCACTGGCCTTGAATAATAATAATAATAATAATAACAATTAATAATTAATTGTGTAATTATATACCACATAGTTATCATCATAAAGCACCAGAGGACGTTAAGCCAATCAGATGGCTTTAGTGGTGGACTTTCATATTGCTGCTTTGGGTAATGCCGAAGATTTGGTCCTGGGGATGGAACCCAGGGGCGCCTAACCACTGAGCAACATCCCTCAGGGTCTCCCTCAGTTGCTGAGGCTGGCCTTGAACTTGCAGTCCTCCTGCCTCAGCCTCCTGAGTTGCTGGGATTACAGGTGTGCACCATTGCACCTGGCTGAAAAATTATTTTTATGCAGAGGAGAATAGGGCTGTTTATGAATCTGCTGTAAGTGGACATGCATTTACTGGCATTCAGGGGTTGAGGAATTTTATGTTGTGCCCTGGAAGTGATTCAGAGCCTTCTGAGATGTGACCAGGGTCCTCTCTCACGTTGACGTGCCAAGTTGGTTGCTCACATAGTGTGTTCACAGGAGTCAAAGTCAGGGGAGCAGTATTTCTGGTTTTGCTTTCTCTGAGATCCTAAGTTAGGGGACCAATCTTTGAAAGCAAGAAGATAAAGCAGGAAAAAGCAGAATTTTGGCTTTTTCCTTACCTTTTCCCTGAGCACTGTGGAGCCAACCACGGCCACTCCCAAAGATTTTGCTACAGTATCACAACCTCCCCAGAGCTGAGAGATGATAGAGACAGTGGAAGGGAGGAGTGGGAAAGAAGCAAGACAGCTAGAAGGGACCGCTAGAAGAAATAGGGAAAAGGAGAGGCATGAAATGACAGGACATTTTTGGTTGTGAAGAATGGGCGACAGTCTGTATTCCCGATTACTTGCGAGGCTGAGGTAGGAGGATTGCAAGTTCGAGGCCAGCCTCAACAACTTAGTGAGACTCTTTCTCAAAATAAAAATTTAAAGGGTAATTTAATTGTGTAATTCAGTGATGGAGGGCTTGCTTAGCATATGAGAGGCCCTGGGTTCAAGCTCCAGCAGTACCAAAAATAAAAAAAAAAAGTGACAATTCAGATAGATGAAGAATTCTTGTTTCCATTTGACTAAATTTGTAAATATCTTTAGACATTTCACATTTGCTGAATAATATTAGATGTTCAAATTACGCAGCACGTTTATGGGACAAGTGGAGTTACAGTGAGACTTGGCTCACTTATCAGATCACCAAAAACAGGTGGCAAAGCAAAAGTTCTAATGGGTCTTAGATATGGCTTTTCCAGCTGTGGACAAAGAAATCAGAACCTGAAAATCTAGCTCTATTGTTTGATAAACTGTTAAGAAATATAATCTTCAGGGGTTCTGGGGACAGTTCAATGAAAAAAAAAAAGACTTTCCCCCTAATATGATTTGTATTGTAATTATTTAATACCTAAAGGACTCTCCTAATTGAATTTTAGGGTGCTTCCTTTACATTCTTGCTGGCAAGAATTGTAATGCTCTCACTTTGTGCTCCTCTAATCACTGTCCCAAACATTCACAAATGCCCTGTGATTCAATTATCAGTATCTTCTGGGGACTGTGTAATTATATACCATGTAGTTATCATTGTAAAGCACCAGGGGACGTTAAGCCAATCAGATGGCTTTAGTGGCTTTAGTGTTCATGACGCTGCTTTGGGTAATGCCGCAGATTTGGTAATGGGGAACACTGTAGTTTTAGGGGCAAGAAAGGGTTCCATACTAATTTTTAAGTTATACCAACAGGACTTTCAAAGTAAACTCCTTTTTCCCCTTTGTGTTGGTTTTCTTTAAGCCTAATGGAAGAGCATGCATGTATATGTTATATAAGCAATATACAGTGGTAGAAATCCATTTTCCCTTCCTGTAAAAAATAAATACAAATCTTGGGGTTGGAGTTTTAGCTCAGTGGCAGAGCACTTGCCTAGCACACGCAAGGCCCCGAGTTCGGTCCTCAGCCCTGAAAATAAATAAATAAATAAATAAATAACTACAAATCTCAAAATAATTTGTGTATTTTTGATAACACAAATAGTCAGCAACTCATACCTTGAAGCAAACTTATTAATGCAATAATGTTAACAAACAGACTGGCCGATTAATTTAGAATAATGCAATATGAGGTTAAAAAAGATCCAGACCTCAAATCTCTAAGGCTTAGGGTGAAAGAAAGGAGGTGGAGAGGTGCCTTTATGAATATGAAGCTGTGTCTTTGTAAAACTAAAATTAAACCAAGAACTATACAAGAAAATGTGCCACACATCGGGAATAATGCTGAATACGTGTATCCAGCGATCTTGGACTTCAAGAACAGAACAAATGTTTTCAGGAATGTTTGTGCAAAGTGGGGAGATTCAGCCCGATCCTCCTGGGCAGGGCAGAGGCATTTACTGGAGGGCTTCACCTTCTTCCAGAGCTCTTTAAAGTCCTCGCCAACTCTCAGCAGCAATTGCTTCTGAGTGGTGTTCAAACAACCCTGACACGAGTCCCTTGGTATATCATTATCTAGTCTCATATTTAACCTTTTCTAATAGCCTCCCCAAAGTCCAGAGTTTTCAGTTAGCGCCAGAGGAAGCTATAAAAGGTGTTTTTCCCCTCTTGACTGCACAGCTGCGAGAAGCATTGTTATCTGATTGTCCTTTTTGTTTTTCCTTTCTTTGTCCTGTGGGGGACCAAACACATGTGAGAGCGAAGTGGAGACTGGCCAGTCTTTGCAGCAGCTATCAGCGCATTAATAAGAACTGCTCTTTTCCAACTTTTCCCTGAGTCTCGGGGTTGATGAACTCTTCTTACAGGGGAGAAGGGGAAGGGCGGGCAGGGCGGGCATGGGCGAGCTGCAGCCTCTGGTCTTCTTGCGTATTCTTAAGCTTGTTAGTGCTGAAGCGTGAGTGCCAGTTCCAGGTCAGAGAGGAGGGGCAGAGCTGTGGAAGGGCTGAGACCCGCAGCTGTGATTACATTGGCAGACGCCCACCCTGGCACCTCCTTATTGTAAATGAGACCTGCTTGCCCATTGTCACACTGTCTCAAGACCGCAGTACCCATAGAAGGATGTTACTTTATCAGGAAGAGTGTGTGCAAATGAGGGCGCTCCTGATGGTGTTTCAGATAGAAACTGAAGAGGCATTCCTGATTTTTCACGGGTGGGGAGCACCCGGAATGTCTCATTTGGAGTGGAGTCCAGAGGCAGATGACCCCAAGAACCTTCCCTGTCACTGCATCATGCCCTGGCCTTGTGTTGGGGCAGCAGCTGACTGTTGGTGCTCCAGCCCAGGGGTCAACACCAGCTACCAGGGCCACTTCTGACGCTGTAATGGAGATGGCGCAGGTGAATGGCATTGGGTGGGGGTGGGGGGAGCAACATGGGAAAAAAAATTGAAATAAATCAGACCAGGGACTGCCAGGAGACATTGGGATATTGACTATTCATTAGCTAGGATTGATTTTTGAAATGGTGAGCTTCTGAGTTTCTCTACTTTTCTTGAAGACAGGCTGTGGAAATCCCTTTTGATTTTCCCTTCCTGGGAAGCATCTTTGTGGTTGTGTACAAACCCCAAGGCACCTTTTGCCCCTGCTCTGAGTCCTTTGCAGGAGTAGCTCTTTCGTCTGCCAGTCCTGCTGTTTTAAGGGGAACTCCTCCCTCTGCCCCCCTGAGTAGAAGACTCCCGCCCCCAGCTGTGGTAACACCTTGGGCTGGGTGAGTGCCACACAGGAGGGAACACTGTCCTCTACGGTCTCAGCAGAGGTCTGCTGCTTCGGGTATTCTCCTGGCCTGGGCTGCAACTTTCCCAGGCCAAACCAACACCTAGGCATGAACTTCCTGTTCACCAATTTCTGATTATCACCTAGAACAAACGGTCCCACTGTCACATCTGCTGTGGCTTTCTCCTTCTCTTCTGAGGTAGTTGGGTTTAAGGAAAAGTATGTGATGTGGGAGCCAGGAAATCAGGTCTGCTTCAGGCTTGCCACTACAGATGGGGTGACCTGGATCCAGTCACCTGACCTCTGAGCAGCACAAAACTCTTGGTTTGATTTGACTGATTTGGAAGGACATTTTCCAGTAGCAAGGAAACAGATTTATGACATGCGAGTGTTGGGTGAATTTGTGTAGCCATGCTGTGCGACCAGAAATCGCAGAATTTGCAGCCTTTTTTCTGGCCACATAGAGGCCTTGACTACAATAAAACCTTGAAGGGATTGGAGAGCTCTGTCCTGACAGATTATAAATTATAAAGTTTTTTTTTTTTAAGTACCAAGGATTAAACACAGGGGCAATTAACTCTGAGCCACATCTGCAGTCCTTTTTTACATTCTATTTTGAGACAGGGTCTTGCTGCATTGCTTAGGGCCTTGCTAAGTTGAGGCAGTGACAGGGAAGGTTCTTGGGGTCATCTGCCTCTGGTTTCCACTCCAAAGCTAAGCTGGCTTTGAACTTGTGATCCTCCTGCCTGAGCCTCCCGTGTGGCTGGTATTACAGGTGTGCACCACTTCACCTGGCCCAACAGATTATAAAGTTTTAAAATTAGTGTCTGTGTGCTGTGCCCTGCTTGGAAATCAGGTGTGTAAAATTAGGCTGCCAGCAAGTCGTGAGGGGATGTTTCCCAATTCTGCCTTCCTCTCTGTTGAGAACCTCAGGCCTGCCTGTCCCCGTGCTTTGAGAGCACCCGCATGTGGCCTGGCGGCTGTCCTGTGTTGCTATTGTGTACATGGGTAGTAAGCAAAGTTAAAGTAAGGATTATGCTGATTCCCAGGAGGAACTCAATGATTCTCAAATGGACTCTGATATTGGCTGTTCTATCATGTCCCTATTAATCATGGCATTAGTCTGAACTTCAGGGCTGGAGACTTCAATGTGGCTTGTCAGTAGTCCGCAAAGCTTCTTTCTAGTGGTTGGAGCTACTTGTCTCCTCTTTCACTCTTTCAGTTAGCAGGTATCATTCTGCTACCGATATTGACACAGTGATATATAAGTAAAACCCTTCCTTCAATAAGGCCAAATAATATCCCAAGGATTTTAAGATATTTTTTTTGTACTGGGGGTCATACCCAGGGGAGCTTTACCGTGGTGCTACATCCCACCCATCCCCTTTTTATAGCATTTTTATTTTGAGTTAGCATGTTGTTACATTGCTGAGGGTCTCCCTAAGTTCCTGAGGCTGGCCTTGAACTGGCAATCCACCTACAATCCACCCAAGTCACGGGGATTGTAGCGCCACCGCACCTGGCTTTAAGCTGTTTTTTGTTTTTGTTTTGTTTTTGGTATGAGGATTGAACCTAGGGGCGCTTAACCACTGAGCCACATCTCCAGCCCTCCTCCTTCTTCTTCTCCTTCTCCTCCTCCTCCTCCTCCTCCTCCTCCTCTTCTTCTTCTTCTT
>PVKS010047600.1:0-12764 GCA_004027875.1 Aplodontia rufa | reverse complement strand
TTCCATATATTGTAACTGAGCTACCTCTGGGTAGAACACACTCATTCATAGAACTTGTGCAGTGTGGTGAATGCAGCCTGAGATTCGGTCTCAGTTAGATTTCAATTTGGATCCTGATCCCTCTCAATATTAAAAAGTCAACAGGTATTAAAGCACTTCATCTCCCCACAGTACATTTTTTTTCAAATTTAATTGGCAGTGGTTCAACTATCCTCTTCACAGGCTGTTTGGAGATCGAATGAGATGAATGCTCTAAAGCATGATTCCCACCATCTGGCACAAAGTCATTGTTTGAATCCGCTGTTAACATCACTTGTCTCCTCACTCCATATCCCTTCAGTTCTTCCTATTTCCAGAGGAGTGAAAATGTCTGTTTCACAGTCTTTCCCCCTAAACTGGGTAGGAGAAAAAAAAAGTATTGTATAACCATCACTTATAGTCCCTCTATTCATCTCTCCTTCTCCTTCCCTAGGAATATCAGTGGCTCACATAAAAAACGATGCTACACATGGATGCTCTATAATTAAGAAAGCTCTCCTTTGCCTCTCTCTTGTAGTCTCTCCAGCATGTACCTGAAATCTGAGGAAGGTTGCCAATAGAAAGACCCAGTTTTTTCTTCTAGCAAGTGAGATGCTGAAACACGTTGACTTCATACAGAAGATCTAGCTGTAAATCTAGGAGAAAGAATCAAGAAGGACCTGTTAGTCTCAGCACAGGGCCATTTATTCCAACATCTTCATTTCTTTTATTAAAGCTGGTACCTTAATCCCTATTTCACTGAGTATTATATATATTCTGTCAACCCAAACTACAAACTACTCTGGAAAAAAATAGAATTGAGAGACTTTGAGCTTCATTGAACCTCACTCTCAAATTAAAAAAAATGTTTAGAGATATAGGAGAATGTTAAATGTCATGTATGTAAGTGCCTAATATATAGTCAGTTATGAATAAACATGTTTTGTTCTTCAACCACAAGCTAATGATTGGCAATCTACATATGGAAATTTTGCTTAATTTAGTACCATCTCAAAATTGCTTCTGATATCGAGGTTCTTGCAGACTATTTAATAAAATAAAATAGGTGATCAATGAAGAACTTAGTAAATTTAGTATAACAATAGTATAAGAAAGAAAATCTGGTCATGAGATGGTCCCTCACTACATTTTCTGGATTTTCTAGAAGAACAGAACCAACAGGATATGAGTATGTATGATTACAAAAGAGGATTATTAAACAGGCTTATAGCAACAGAAGCCAGATATTTCCACAATGACCATATGCAGACTAGAGGGCCTGAGGAACCATTAGCTGCTCAGTCCAAGAAGCTGAAGCCTCAGAATAAGAGAGACCAATGATGCAGCTATAGTATGAGACTAAAGGCTGGAAAGTTCCTTAGAGAATCACTGGTAAGAGTCCATGTTTGAAGAATGAAGGAGCTGGAGTCCAGTGTCCTTGGGCTATGGAAGTAGCAATGGGTGCACCTTTTTGAGATGAATCAAGCTTTCATCTCTCCAGCTTCCTTCTTCTACCTTTTGTTCCATCTGGGTCCCCAGTACATTGGACTGTGGTATCCGCATTTAGGAGAGATCTCCCCAACTCAACTTGCTATTCCACATGCCAATAAACTCTGGAAATATCCCCATAGACATTCCTGGAAATCTCTTAATCCTAGGTATCTCTCAATCTGATCATGTTGACAATCCAGATTAACCATCACACGCATTTATAGCTTAAGTGATCTGTGAAGATCTGGATTAGGCCTGACTATGATGATTATGCAAGAATTAGATTTCTGGAAACTTAGTTTACATAGTTTAATAGAATTTTACATTTGAAAATATGTAATCAGAAAAAGGAAATAGTAGAGCTGAATCAGGCCTCACTTCAAGGACCCAACCACATAATCCATTCAGCTAAAATACATTCAGGGTCATTATCATTAAACATGCTTCAAACATTTTTTATTTTTTGTCATTGTACAAAAGAATGACCATGGCCAGATAAATTACTTATCTAGGAAACTGGCAGAACATCTTGAAATCACTGGTGAAATGTCATTTTACTTTGATTGCTGACTGAGTGGAGAGTCTTAGAAAACAGAGCTGGAGGAGCTCTTTGGGGGTTCTATTTTCAGTCTCCACAGTGATCTTTCACAGGCTGATTCTTCAGCACCATGTGATTGCTAAATGATCTTATTCTCTTTACTTTGTTTGAGTTCTACAGCATCTGTGGGCTTTACGAAGAGCAGATACTTCAAACTCCATTTCACAGATAAGAAAACTGAGCCCTACACAGATAAAGAATCGGCTCAAACTCCTGAAACCAGAATCCTCATTCTTTCCTCCTCTCTTCTTTTCAATACATTATACTTACCATTTTAGAGAGAATGGATTTATCTGGCTATGCTTAAAACGGACATTATTCCAGTTAATAAAATTATTTTAGCTACACATAGAATGGAAAGGCAAAAGGACATTTCTTTTGTAAGAGAAAAAGAGAAAGATTGTAGATTCTCAGTATGAGAACTCATTTTAAAAAATAGCATTGATACGAAGCTTGCTACATGGTAAGTAATGTTCAAAAATATTATATATTGCTCTATTGTTTGATCCATATTATTATTATCTTCTTTACATGAGATCACAAAGGGATAAATGAGTTGTCCAAAGTTAGTGCTGATTATTGGCAGGTTTCAGGTTGGGTGAGCTGCTTGACTCTTGAGACCTCACTCTGAATGTGTCACAACACTCTTTTATTTTTAGAAACACCATTTAAGATGTTAAAAATAATGGAAAGCCAATGTTAAACCCATACAGATACAGTCAATTGATCTCCTATAAAGGTCCCAAGAATACACAATGGGGAAAGAACAGTATTTTTCACAAATGAAACTTGGAAAATTGAATATCTGCATACAAAATAAGAAAATCAGACCCTGAATGAGAAGAAATGGATGCATGCAGCATAGACTTTCATCTGTAATAATAATAATAAATCAACTTTCGAATATGAGATCACCAACAACAGGCATGGCACATACCCCAAATTAACTGGGTATTTGTATCTAGATAAGCAACAGGAGCAAGCGTGAAGAGTAGTTCAAATAGTGTAGAACTACTGTTTTACTCATTACTCGTATAACTCAGTACGGCTCAGATGGAACAAGAATGTGTAGATGCCTGGCTTCTCTAGGCATCCATTCCCAATGGCCTTTGGTAGTATGAAGATTTTTCTATGTATTCCACTACATAAAGATAAATATTTCCTTTTATACAGAAGGACTTTAAAAAAAAGAAAGCTAACTACTATTTATTCTCCAACAGGTTTTGATTCCAATATGGCAGAAAAAAAATCTAGCACTGTTGAGTTTTTAAGACATTTTTATTTATTTTTAGATAGAAAGAAGGAGAAAGAGAGAGCGTGCACGAGAGAGAGAGAGAGAGAGAGCATGAATTAATTTTATTTTTTCATCTGGCCTTTGTTTCTCCAACACTTAGTTGTGTCTGTGGTGCTGGGGTTCAAACCTGGGTTCTTGCACATGCTAGGCAAGTGCTCCAACCACTGAGCCACCTCACCAGCCCAAGACACTTTTATTTGAAATAATTGTATGTTAACAGGAAGTTGCTAACATAGGACAGAGAGGACCCATGTGCTTTTTACCTGATTTTCTCTGATGCTTACTTCTTGTACAATCACAGTATGGTATCCAAACCATGAATTTGACAGTTGTATCATATGGGTCTACTTGTGTAATTGCAGCTGCAATCCAGATGCAGAGGTATTCTGTGATTGCAAAAATCTTCCTCATGCCACTTCTCCATAGCCAAGTTTTATGCATAGATTGTTCCAATCCTGGACAAACATCACTCTGTTTTACATGTCTACAATTTTGTCATTTTCAGAATTATATATGAACGGAATCAAATAGTACAGAACAATACATTTTTTTAACTCAATGTGGCCTTAAGATACACACAGATTTTCTTGTTTGTGATATGTTTATTCCTTTTCTTTGCTGAGTAGTGCAGCATATTGACACTGGTCAGGTACTGTAATACATGAGCCATGGTTTATGCACCTAATAAAGGGCATTTTGGTTATTTTAGGGTTTTGACTACTATAAATCAAACCACCATGAACAAAGCTATTGCTGTGTCATATGTTAAGTGTATGTTTAGTTTTTTTAAGAAACTGCCAAATTAATTTCTAAGTTAACTGTACCATTTTGAATCCCTGCTAACAATGTGTAAGTAACCAGTTTCTTCATCTCATCTTCAGTGTTTGTCACTGTGACTTTTTTATATGAGCTCTTCTAATAGGTATGTAGTGATATTTCATCATTGTCTTATTTGCATTTACCTAGGAACTACTGATATTGAACTTTTTTATAATAAAGATATAGATTTGCCATTGGGTACTCTCATCAGTGATGGCTCTTTATATTTTTTCTCCCAGTTTCTAACTGAATTCTTTGTATTTTTGATGAGGAACTTGAGAGTTCTTCGTATCTTTTAGATATAAATACATTCTCATCTATGTAGTTTGTAAATATTTTCTCCCAGTCTGTAATTTGCTTTTCAACTCCTTGACATGATCTTTTGCAGAATAAATTTTTAATGTTTGATGTAGTCTAATACATCAATTTTTTCTTTTCTAGATTGTGCTTCTAGTGTCAGATATAGAAACTCCACTAAGGCATACATGTCAAAGATTTTCTCTGATTCATTCTTAATATTTTATAATTTTACATTTAAACTTATGGTGCATTTTGGGTTGATTTTGTATACACTGTGAAGTTTGGGTTGAAATTAATGATAAGTACTGTTCTAACCTATGGATATATAATTGTTCTACCAGGATTTATTGAAAAGACTGTCTCCTCCAATGAACTGCTTTGTACCTTGTCAAATACCAGATGGTCATAATTGTGCAGCAATATTTCTTAGTTCTCTATTTAGTTTATTGATCTATGTGTTTTATCTTTCACTAATTCCAAGCAATCCTGATTACCATAGCTATATAGTAAGTATTGAAATCAAGTAGAAGATTCCCTCTATTTTATCCTTTATTTATCCCCAGAATTATTGCAGTTACTCAGTTCCTTTGTCTTTCATATGCATGTTGGAATAATCTTGTGTGTATGTACAAAAATTAACGCTTATATTTTGATAAGAAATGCTTTAAACCAGTATTTCAATTTGGGGAGAATTGTGGAATATAATTTTTGGAATATTTTAGCCCATATACATGGTATATCTCTCCATTTAATTTAGACTTTTATCTCTTTCATCAATATTTTTAATTTTCAACATACAAGTTTTTATATGTCACAGTTTGTTTTTTGTTTACACTAAAATGTTTCATTTTTGCATGTATTTCATTTTTGAATTATTGTAAATGAAATTTTAAATTTTAGTTTTAATGTATTCAAAAAGTATAAACAATCAAACTTCATTTTGATCATTGATGTCATTCTTTGAGCACATTAGTTCTAGTTTTTTAAAATAATTTCCTAGGAATTTTCATTGTTGTTAAGCATGCATCTATAATTGGCATTTTATTTTTGATCTATATACCTTTTGTATACTTTTCTTGTCTTATTGCACAGTCTGGAAATTCTATTGCTGTGTTGAATAGTGGGAATCTTTTCTTCTTTCATGAAAAGTTTGATATTAAGTTTAGCTTTTATAAATATTTTTTCTATTCTTAGTTTTCTGAGAGTCTTTATTGTGAATAAATGATGAATTTTGTCAAATGCTTTTTCTGTTGGTTGACATAGTAATGTGGCTTTTCTTTCTTAGCCTAATAGTAAAACAATTACATTGATGATTTTCAAGTTTAAATCCAGTGTTGAGTCAGTGAAATAAACTCAAGTTAGTCATAGGGTATAATTATTCTTTTATGCTGTTAAATCATGTTTCCTAATAATTTGTTAAGAAATTCAGCCATGTACCATCTTATCTGATTTTTTCATAGTAATACTTCACAAAATGAATTGGAAATTTTCTTTCTTCTTCTAGGTACTAGAATCTACTTTGCAGAATTGGAATTCATTCTTTTTAAAATGTTTGGTAGAATTATCCAGTGGAATTATCTGGGCCTGGTGATTTCTGTCTCAAGAGTTTTGAGTTAAATTTCCTTAATAGTTGCAGGACTTTTCAATTTATCTCTTTCATAATAGGTGAATTATAGCATCTTCTTCTTTCTAAGGAATTGGTTCATTGAATCTAAGATGTCCAATTTATGTGTAGATTTGTTTGCCATGTTCATTTATATATCCTGTTGGTGATTATAAGTCTAAAGTACTATCCTTTATTTTACTATCAATATTGCTAATTTATATATTTGTATCTTAGATGACAAATTGTTTTCACAACACAGATAAATACTAAAACACAAGGGAAAGAGCAATGTTGCTTATGTATTAAAATGATATCCTGTTTTAAAAAATGATAAAAATTTTAAGACCCACTGATTATATAAAGGTGTTTATAATGCATATCACCAGCAAATATTAATATGCATTCCACAAAAAGTTTATCCAGTAAAATGCAAATTAAATCCACAGGGACAAGTATTTTTGTATGCAGTAGACTGGCAAAAATTCTTAAATCTGACAACATCATGTTAATAATGATGGAGCCAATATAGCCTATTATACACAGCTCCTGAGAATATGAAATACTAAATCTACTTTGGGAGCACTTTTGGCAAAAGCCCATAAACGTAAAGATAAGCATAGCTAAAGATTCAGCAATTCCAATTTTTGCATATATTGTATAGTGAAAAATCTCACACTTACACTGAAGAAGACCTGTATGGAAATATTTAGAGCATAAATACGTATAATTATTTTTTAAATTAGAAATATCCACAGGGGAGTGGATGTATACATTTTCAAATTTCCATACACTGCGATATTACACAATCTGATATAAATGAGCTTGAGACGCAAGTATAAAAATAGACGTCTTATAAAAACCCCATGTCCAGTGATAGATGGTTAGCAAAGAGCATGATTTAAATTTTGGTACAATAATATGCTACTTACAGACCTGTTCACATGTAGTAAAATAAAACAAAATTTCTGAAAATCATTCAGCATAGTGGTTAGTGGGTTATCAGCATGAGATATGGATGAGTGAGGATATGTTCAGGAGGAGAATTGTATCAAACAAAATAAACAGGGACAACTGCAAACTCTCCTGCAGTTGATTTCTAGGTCAAAACTGGTTCTCACCATCCCTCTCTTCCACTACCCATTCTGTGTCCTTCCTCTCTGCTAGCCCAGAGGTGAACAGGACCTTCATCTGGAGGAGTTTTAGTTTCTAGTTACCATTCCCTTGTCAAACTTTGGCTATTGTAATCGCATAATTTCCATTTAAAATATTCAGTAGAACCTCAAGAGACACCAAGCAAACCATCGACACTTGATGTATTTTTCTCTGTCCCTACAGTGTGGCTGCAGTCCTTCCTTCTTACTGATAATTGCAGTGAATTGCCAGTATGCTGTCTTTTTTCCCCTTCTGCGCCTTTTATGGCATGAGAAATACAAGTGGGAGGTGAGAGTCATAATGATTTAATGGAGACTGTGTCAGCTGATGGAATTGTACCCTTTTGGGGGACCAGGACTTGTAGACTCACAGATCCTATAGTTACAGGGAAAGGAAGCACAAATTCCCACTCTGGATTACTGAGAACAATTCAAGGAACAGTTATTCCTATTTCTAACTTTTAAAAAAAATACCTTTTGTTGGCTCATCAGAAAATAGCCATAAAATGAATCTTGATATAGAGAACCTGCTGTATCTATATTATCTGCAAGTTTTTTACCACAATTTCCTCTTCAAAAGGTGATTTTTGCATGTTTCCAATGGAGTGCAGTGTTCTGTTACAAATAGCATGGGCTGATCCAAAGCCCCAGCAGTCTATGTATCTGGGTTGTGACTTTTCTGTTTGGACTTGTCATAAACTTGACCCAGTACATTAGGGTCTGCTTGGTAATGCAGTCAACGAATAGGATTTCCTGTGTTGCAACTTTGACCATTTGTAGATCCATTTATTTCTGTCAGCTTTACTTTAGCTTAAAAGGACCCTATTACTTGGTAAGTGAATCAGAAGAGCATTTCCACATGTGGAATATGCTGCCTCAAAACCTGAAGAGATCTATCAAACATTTTGCTTATTTATTTTTGGTGGGAGTTATAAGACAATAATTTCTCCCTTACTGAGAAGGGAATGACCTTACATTTTGCACACTACTGGATCTGTAAAAACCTTCACTGATGATGCCCTTTTGGAGCACAAAAGTCTAACCACAATCTCTCATTTACCACTTCTTGCTGCTCATCCAGTATATAAGCATAAACCTTCTCATATGGTGCACCCATTGGGTATTCTGAAGAGTCTGCAAATGATCCAAGTATCTTTGGACA
Organism: Aplodontia rufa; assembly: GCA_004027875.1. Taxonomy (NCBI): domain Eukaryota; kingdom Metazoa; phylum Chordata; class Mammalia; order Rodentia; family Aplodontiidae; genus Aplodontia; species Aplodontia rufa. The sequence continues at coordinate 4,325 of PVKS010047600.1, read as the reverse complement.
ATGTAGGCCTGTCAACATGGAATTTGACCACATGGAAGACTTTGGACAACATGACTATGGGAAAGACCATAGATGAATTTTGTTTCCTTTCCTACAACAGATGACTGTCTTTTGATTTTCAATTCTGGTAGGAATGAAGAATAGGCATTCACCAGCTCAGTGCCCAAATGGCACATGCAGGAGCTGTGTCAATGTGCAGTGGGTGGCACTACCTGGTTAGTTTTATAGTAACCTTCTTTTGCTTACTGTACATATTAAGGGATAGAATGGTTAATTAAATACAAATGGGATAGAGAATCCCATTAATTTAAAAAAATTGTTTTGGAACTGACAAATAATGTTAGTGTATATTTATTGGGTAATATGTGTTGTTTATCAAATGATAGAAAGTTTCAGTTAGATTAGAGGAAAAAGTTTTAGCCATCTATCATGGGATATGGTGACCACAATTGAAACCAATTACATATTTCAGTACTGCTAAATGAATAGATTTTTTGAAAATATTTTCATTCTACATAACTTTGTCCTTGAGAATAGTACTGTGCATGTCATTTCACCTAAAATGTAGCATTACTTTTATAAAATTTATTATCGTTTGTGTTTTGGCAGGGAGTAGATTTCAATGATATTTCACTTAGTCTAACACATTGCCATAGTTGATTCCAGGTCAAGAAACCATTACTGAGATGCTGACAACTCTAAGAACTTTCCTTAGAATTATACATTAGGTTCAGAAAAATGACTATCAAGTTTTTCTTTGGGTCCAATGGAGCCGCTGTGATTCAGATGTAAGCCAGAAATTCACTTCTGTACTTTGTTGTTTATTTTTGGCTGCTGGGAATTGAGCCCAGGACCTAGGGCATGCTCAGCACACACTCTGCCTCTGAGCTAGACCCTCAGTCAGAATGTCATACATTACCTAACACACTAATAGGCCTCCACTCCCAAGTGAATTACTAGTGATTCAGACACATGTCTAGCAATCCATATGTCTAATTTCACGATCCTGAATATTTCCACCTCTTCAATGTATGTCCACTCAGCAGATAACCTCAAATCTCTTTGGGAAGTTGCTTATAAATTTACTTGCAGCAGTGTTCTGGTATGAAAATACTCTTGTTGACTGCTCATAGATCTTGCCTCTGGAACACTGTGCTCTCTGTATTAACCATCTCCCTAGTTCTTTGAGTTGAGCTTCTGTGTCTGCCGTTCTGATCTTGCTGATCTTTGTATTTGTTTCCTTACTTTGGTTGGTTAGACAATGCCACCTGGCTTCTGTCATTTTGGGACTTTATCAAGCTTTTGGCTTTTATGGAACCTAGTTATGTTACAGCATCTCCTACTCATACCTCTGGGGAACAGAGAAGAGCCACCCCTGAGATTTTCAGTGATTCTAAACCCGCTGCCATCAGCACATTCTGTTCACTTTGGCAAAAGAAGATTCTTTGCAGTCTTTGTACAGAACACATCAACTAGCAGGTGGCTTTTTAAGCCTTTGGAGTGTATTCACTCTGGAAATAGGCACTTTAAACCCTTTGATCCCTTCTTTCAATGGGTAAGGCACCTGCTCGCAGGAAACCTCATCTTGATCCTCACGTCTCTTAGGGACTGGACTTTGGTAAAGGAAACCTCCTCTGAAATTCCATTGCTCTTGAGATTAAGTACTCCACTTGTTCCTGCTCTTAGGGGGAAGGGATTCCATCTTTGAATAGTGTGATGTTAGCTGTAAACTTTTCACAGATTATCAGGTTGAGGTAAGTCGCTTCTATTCCTAGTTTTCCGAGAACTTTTATCAGTAACAGATGCTGAATTTTGTCAGTGTTGTTTCTGAACATACTGACATGATCACATGGTGCTTCTTTTTTATTTTGGTGGTAAAGGTGAATTGAACTAAATTATAACTATGTGAGTCACTTCATATGCTAGTGAGTCAGATATAACATGTATTTGTGTTTTAAGGCATAATGTTGTACATGACACATGCTTACAATTTTATCTTTTAATTTAAAATTAATACATGAACTGGGTGTGGTGGTGCATGTCTGGAACCCCAGGGACTCAGGAGGCTGAGGCATGGGGATCACAGGTTTAAAGCCAACCTCAGTAACTTAGTGATGCCCTAAGAAGCCTAGTGAGACCCTGTCTTTAAATAAATAGATAGATAGATAGATAGATAAAGGTAGATAGATATAGATAAATAAGGGCTGGGCGTATAGCTGTGGTAAAGTGCCCCTGAATTCAATACCTGATACCCAAAATAAAAATTAAAAAATACATGAATAAATTTGGAAAAAAGGATTTTGGAATATTACATAATTCTTGTCTTGCAAGAGTAGACCTACTTGGACATGGTGTGTTATTATTGTGGTGTATTGTTGAAGTTGATTTTCTAAATTTTTAAAACAGTTCCTGAGTATAAATTCATGAGGAATATAGGTAAATAGTTGTCTTTCAGTATCTTCAAATGTGTGATCAGTGTAATGCTGGTTACATTGAATGAGTGACATAGTGTTGTTCTACCCTCTTCAGTTTTGAAAAAGACTTTATATAGATTGCTATTATTTCTTTTTAGACATTATGAAGAATTCAATAGTGATATCATATATGCTTGGAGTTTTTATCATGGAAAAGATTTTAGCTAATAATTCAATTTATTTAATAGCTACAGGGCTATTAGTGTATCCTTCTCTTTGTACATTAGTTGGGAAGTATACATCTTTTAATTAATTTGTTCATTTAATCAAAGTTGCTAAATATATTGGCATGCAATTGCTCAAAATATTTTTATTATCTTCTTAGTGTCAAAAGACTTTAATTTTATTCCCCCCCCTCATCTTGATATTGATATTGGTAATTTGTATTTCTCTCTTTCTCTCTCTCTCTCATTAGTCTGAGCAGAGATTTATCAATTGCATTGATTTTCTCAACCAGCCAGCAGTTAATGTTTGCAATTTCTCTGAATTTTTTTTGTTCTTCTGTTACTCATTTGTTTTCACTCTGATCTTTGGTAGCCTTTCTTCTTGTACTTAGGGATTAATTTTTTTCATTCTTACTCATTTCTTGAGGTGGAAGCTTAGCTCATTGCAATGCTTGGCTCTGCTTTTATGCTCCAGGATTTTAGTGCTGTAAATATTTCTCTAAATACTGCTCAATTGCATGCCATAATTTTTGGTATTTTATATTTTCATTCATCTAAAAATATTGTTTAATTTATGTTTTAAATTTTTCTTTGACTCATTGAATACTTAGATATATATAACTTACCTTTCATAGTTCATATTGGGGATATTTCCAAGAGAGTCTTCTGCTATTAATTTACTTATTAATTCCATTGTAGTGACAAAAAATACTTTTCTTGTTCAGATTATAAATATGATAGATTTTTTAATTACATGCTGAGCATTTTGGATTATGTTAGAAGGTTCTGGGTTCTTTTGAAATCTTCTAAATTTGTCTCTGTTTATAGGTAGCACGTAGGTCCTGTTGTACTCGTATGGTTCACAGTTCCAGTAGCAGTTTGGTTTTAGAACCTTTGCAATGCTATTGTAGTCAGCTTTATTCGTTTGGTGCCCTTGGGGTTTCTGACCAATCCTGGTGGATGCTGCTTATAGGGATGTGTTTATCTGGACCTTTTGCTGCAGATGCACGGTGGGAGATGCCTGATGGCTCATTCCTCTAGGCTGTCAATCGCGGCAGGGTCTCACAGTCAGTCTCTTTTGGTGTCACTTGCCAGGATCGCTGGTCTTCCCTGGGTGTCTTTCTGCTGCCAGGTCATGAGGGAAGAGCATGTCAGAGATGCTGTGGCTGGGGAGAGGGTTAGGAGACAGTAATACTGTACCTCCTCCTGACACTGAGGGCAGGATGGAGACTCTGCATGCTGCTTCTGCCAGTGTAAATGAAACAAGTCTACCTGCTCCCTCAAAAGGACATAAGAGAATGGAATTCCCATCTTAGCATGTTTCTGTCCCACTGGTACAGGTAGAATAGGTCACTTAGATTTCCTGGGCACAGGGCAGAAATGGTAAATGTGACTTTACCATCTTGTTTGAATATCAGAATTCTAAAAACCATTCATTTTTATATTTAACCAGAAACAACAAGAACTGCTATTGTTATTTATAATATATATTAATATATATTACTATAAATATATATTTGGTGTATGTATCTGTGTGTGTATATATGTATATATATATATTTGGTGTATGTATCTGTGTGTATATATATGTGTATATATATATTTGGTGTATGTATCTGTGTGTATATATATGTATGTATATATTTGGTGTATGTATCTGTGTGTGTATATATGTATATATATATAT
>PVKS010047599.1:0-12769 GCA_004027875.1 Aplodontia rufa | reverse complement strand
TGGTGGCTCAGTGGTTATGGCGCTTGCCCAGCACAAGCGAGTACATGGGTTCAAACCCTAGCACCACATACACAATGATGTCTCGGAGCAACGAAAACCACATGGAAGACTAAATAAAAATTATTTCTCTCTCTCTCACTATCCCTCTTTCTTTTTTAAAAAAAAGGGGGGGGGGCTGGGAATATAGCTGAATGGTAGACTATTCCTGGGTTCAATTCCCAGTCTTAAAAAAAAAAAACCACCAGGGGCTGGAGTGGTAGCTCAGCAGTTGCGGTGCTTGCCTGGCATATGCAAGGACGCAAGTTCAAACCCCAGCACCATGTACACAATGAAGTCTTGGAGCAATGAGGGCCACATAAAAAAAACTAAATAAAATTGATTCAATTGATTTTCTCTCTCTTAAATAAAAATAAATAAATACATAAATAAAGGCGTCCAAGAACTTCTGGATAACTTCCCAACAACTGGCTATACTACAGAATGGTATATCTCTATTACCTTACTGAAATGAATTGAGTTTCCCAATGAGGACTAATATGGCAAAATATGAACACATTCAATCATTCTGTTCATACTTACACATATTTAGTACTTATAAACTTGGCCCTCTGCTAAATGCTGGAGATTTAAAGATGAGGAATTTACAAAAAGGAGAATCTAACAGGTAAACAATCATACCAAAGTGTAATACCTTCTATCATAAATATGTGCTGTGGGTAGATAAGTAAGGGACTTTGGGAGGTGGAGGTGGGGTCATGAAGGGCCTACAGGTATTATTATTATATTTTTACGTATTTAATTATCAAAACAACTCACAAAATATTTTCTCAGTTATACCAAAACAAAACACCCAAACCAATATTCTCCATTGTTGAAGGTACAGCTAGCAATTGGTAGGACCAGCATTTTGAAAGTCTGATTCCAGGGTTCACATCCCTATTCCAATACCACAAATGGCAATGACTTTGGGAGGCTGTGTTGGGATAAGAGGCAGATATATATCAGTGCAAAGATTTGAAGTCTAAATATATAAGCCTGCTCACTAAGGTAAAGTCTTACCCCATAACACATATGCTTTCATAAAATGCAAGCAAGATCTTTCCTTCAAGTTAGCTAAATCTGATTTTTCCAAGTAGAAAACAAAAACAAAAAAGTAAGACTATAGATCCAAATAGTTTGGATCATTCAGAAAAATTCCTACATCCCAAGTCTGGTCCTGGAAATGATATTTAGGGACACTGTGGTCATTTTATTATACTTTGGATATATCAGGCTAAATATTTTTAAATTGACTTTAATTCCTTTAGTAAGACACCACATTTAACTACAACTCTATGACTATTAAATAATCAATTTAAAAATGAACAAAGGACTTCAACAGACATTTCCACAAAGATAATGTACAAAATAACCAACAAGCATATGAAAATATGCACATCATTAATCATCAGAGAAATGCAAATCAAGACCACAACACAGTATCGCCTCAGATCTATTAGGATGGCTACTATCACAAAAACAAAGAAAAGAACAAGCACTTATAGGGATGTGTAGTTGGAATCCTCATGCACTATCAGTAGGATTGTAAAATGGCAAATTGATACAGAAAATGGTGGTTTCTCAAAATAAATAAATAAATAAATAAAAATTGATTGGTCTTATGATTCCAACAGCCCACATCTGAGTATATATCCAAAACAAATGAAAGTAGAGGTGTAAAGACTTTGCATATCCATACAGAGAGCAGCACGCTCAAAAGCCAAGACGTGGAAGCCACTCAAACTACATATAAAGGTTTCAATGAAAAATAAAACAGGTCAGATAGACCATCCAGGTATTTGTCCTATTACAAAAACTGCAAAGTGCCTTAATGAGTTTTTTCCTCCAAAGACCACAAACCTGCGGCTGTGAACTCTGAGCATTCAAGACAAAAGATAAAGAGAATGTGATCGCTGCCAAGCAGAGTGCAGAGCTGAGGCTCACAAAAGAATGAGAAAGCAGCAGCTCTGATGAGCAGGAGCGCAGATCCACAACAAAGTACAAAACAACCATGATCTTCCTTCTAGGAACATAGCTTAGGGTCCGGAGTGGTGACACAAGCCTGTAATTCCAGTGACCTGGGAGGCTAAGGCAGGTGAGTGGCAAGTTCAAAGCCAGCCCCAGCAACTTAGTGGGGCCCTAACTAACGTAGCGAGACCCTGTCTCAAAATAAAATATAAAAAGGGCTGGGGATGTGGCTCAGTGGTAAAGCATCCTTGGGTTGGTTCAATCCCTGGAACCACCCAAATAATTAATTAATTAATTAACACACACGCACGCGCGCGCGAGCACACACACACACATATGGTTTAGGGAAATAATTACAAATACTTTTGTAAGATATATGCAAAGATTTAACCATAACATCATCACAACAATACTCTGTTGTTGTTGATACTGGGGATTAACCCAGAGTGCTCTACCGCTGAGCTACATCCCCAGCCCTTTTTAAATTTTGAGACAAGCTCTTGTTAGGTTGCCCAGGCTGGCCTTAAACCTGTGATCCTCCTGGGACTGGAGCAGTGGGTAGCTCAGTGGTAAAGCACTTGCCTAGAATGCGCAAGGACCTGAGTTCAAACCCCAGCACCACATACACAGCTAAATGTTGGGGAAACAAAAGTCAGATGGAAAAAATAAAAATTGATTTCCTCTTTCTCCTCTCACTGTCCCTCTCTCTCTTTAAAAACAAACAAACAAACAACAACAACAACTTGTGATCCTCCTTCCTCAGTCTCTTGGTTGGAATTACAGGCACATGCCACAGAACCTGGCACAACAATGCTCTTAATAGCAAATACTAAATATTGCTCAAGTAAGGGACTCACTGCATAAACAAAAATGCATTCACATGATGGGATAATATGTGATCATTAAAAATAAAGTAAGGGGGCTAGAGCAGTGGTTCGGTTGTTATAGCACTTGCCAAGGACGCAGGTTCAAACCCCAGGACCATGTACACAATGAAGTGTCAGAGCAATGAAAGCCACATGAAAAACTAAATAAAATTGATTCTCTCTCTCACTGTCCCACTTTAAAATAAAAAAAAAGTAAAGTAAGATCGTTTAATGTTGCTTATGGTATTTAGATAAGTCCTTTATTGAATCTATGAACAATGTTACAGAAAAAAGCAAATAAAAAAGAACACTATTAACATGGAATAGTACTAAGCCACAATCCTATTTTTATCAGAATTTATATATTCAAAAAAGCTAAAGTGGGGGCTGGAGCAGTGGCTCAGTGGTATTGTGCTTGCCTGGCTTTCCTGAGGATCCAGGTTCAAACCCAGCACCACATATGCAACTAAGTATCAGCAACAAAAACCAGATTAAACTTGTTTTGGCCTATTCAGCTGTTTTCAAAAATCAAGACAGTGCCAACAATGAAGGTCTAATGAGGACAACAAAAGGCCAACAGGGACAGACTTGAGAAAGTTACAAAGTGGCCTAAGGCAAACCGCTTTACCCTCCTAAGCCACAGTTTCCATATTTGTAAACTGGAACAATAACACTCTGCAAAATTAAGAGTGGAAATCAGATGAAGAGGACACGTTACATACCCGTCAGGGGTGGTTAAGGTAAGCCAATAAGAACAACTTCTGGTGACAAATGCAATCATAGAAACATGCACAAGGCATCAAAGGCCCCCGGAGAGTGACAGGCAGGACAAGACCCCTGGGTGACTTTGAAAGCTGAGTATCGTACCTAATGGAGAAGCACGTTCTGGCCAACAGCAGCACAAGCTGAGGCACAGCTCCCGCACCAGGGAGCAGCAGCAACACATACTTGAAAAATTACTTGTGTATGCTCTGCATGATGTGGGTGGGAGGAGGACCAGTAGCTGATGAGAAGGAAGCAAGCTAGGACCCATGCCATGGGACACCCTCAGGACAATCCCAAGACCATCTTCAATCCCATGTGAACCAAGTGGAAATAAACTTTTTCTTAAGTATGTTACACAAAGACCTGTATGGCCTTTTCCTACAAGATAGATGATTAAGAAAATGTAAACATCTGTACGATCCGTGGATCAAAGTCTCTTTTGTTTGGAGTGTGAGCAGGCTTGCTGACTACTTCTATTAGAAAGATAAACTCACGATCTGTTAAGAGTTACGACTGAGTGTGACTGCAGGTCAAAGGCAACCCTCTACCCTAAGCAGACAGGCAACTTCATTCACTAAAAGCCGCAGGTCGTTCCTCGTGAATGGCACAGTGGCAAGGTTCAAACTTTTCACTGACCACCCCTCTCCCCTGGTAAGCTACAACATCTCTGAGATCCAAAACATTTTGTTCACTTAAATAAAATGCTCTGACAAGTTGTTTCACTGCAGTTTAAACAGAAGAATTATTTCTAATTTTAGTCTGTACCAAAACAGATGAATCGTGAAATCACCTGTATGCTAAAGTGATGCCAGTTTCCATGGAACTAAACTGCTTACAGATCCAACAATTAAAAAATGAATCATTTAAATAAGAATTCATGGGGGCTGGGGGCTGGGGGTGGGGGCTGGAGCACTTGTCTGGCATGCACAAGGACCCAGGTTCAAACTCCAGCAATACATCCACAATTAAGTGTCGGAGAAACAAAGGCCAGATGGAGAACTAAATAAAAATGATTCTTTCTCTTATTCTCTCCCTTTAAAAAAAAAAATTAAATAAATAAAAATTCATAGAAGACATGTGTTACCTAGTGATTAGAAGGGAAAAGAGCCGAACATCAGTTAACTCACAAACACCCCTCCTCCAGGCGCACGGGCCCACCCGGGTCTTCATCTCTTGCTTCTTTAGCAGTCAACCTGACTGAACTCACACTCACTCCACCTTATTCCTGGCCCTCTTCCAACTTATCACTAAAAAGCAATAACAACACATTATTGAGTGAAAAAAAGCAAGGCGTACAACACCACACTGTAGGATCCAGTATCAGCAAAGGGAGGTCTTTGTGCTCTGCAAGGCTGTACTCTAGCAAATGAATACACCGTCCATCATTCATCCTACTCCTGTACATAACCACTGTTATTTGTTCTTCCTTTTTCTGCCTTTAAACAATATTGCAATGGACAACCTTGTACCTAGGTGAATGAACTATTTTGCATTTCAATTTTTTTTAATAAAATGCAGCCTTTTTCATTTTTCTTGACCATTTAAGTTTCTTTTGCTGTAAGCTTTAGTCAATGTTGTCCATTTTTTTGCAAGGACTTTTCCCCCAGATTCTTAAATATCTATGAAGAAAATCAAATCTAGTTATCATCAAAATTGGCAAATTTTTTTCTCACTTTGTCTTGTTTTTGTGATACAGACATTCTAATTTGAGATAGTAAATTACCAAACTTGTCTTCTAGATTTTATGAACTCCTTAGGCCTTTATTACCCCAAAATTATAAACTAGTCCAGGTTTTTTTTTTTTTTTAACAATTTCTTTGGCTTCATTTATCACCCGCATTGTAATCTCTCCTGACTTCATGTGGAAGGAGTGAGGCAAAGATAAGAAAGTGCAACCATCATCAACAAAACTCTTTTTAGTAGTGGCTTGCATAATCTAAATGCCCACAGGCATTTGCATTTATTTTTATAACTCCATTCTTCTCCACCAATAGCCAACTATTTATTCTCTAGTACTAATATGTTTCAACCAACTGCAGCATCTAAATATATTTCGTTATTACGAGGGCTTCCCCCTCTGCTCTTCAAACAATTATCACTGTCTTCCTGGTTTTCTTATCTTCCCAGGAAAACTTCAGTGCATTTTTGTCATATTCTTCCCAAAACTCTGTCAGCACTTGATAGTGGAAGTTGCTGTTAAGTATAGATTTTTTTTAAATGGTCACGTTTTCAAAACTGCATCTTATTCCAAGTAAGGTGGTGCACACCTGTAATCCCAAGAATTTGGATGCTGAGGCAGAAGGACTGCAGGTCAGCCTCAGGAACTTAGCAAGACCCTGTCTCAAAATTAGAAATTAAAAAAGGGCTGAGGATGTAGCGCAGACATAAAGTGGCCCTCAGGTCAATCCCAGTAAAGGTGGGGGGCAAGCCACAATTTTGTTCTATATTCAAAAATTCAGGTTTTTTTCTATATTAAAAAATTAGTAATAGCTACAATTGTAACTTTGGCCCCTACCTCTGCTATTTACTATGAAATCTGTTTCTCACTGAAAATGGATTCTGCTGGTTGTGGTGCCTCATACCTGTAATCCTAGCAACTCCTAGCCTGGGCAATTTAGTGAGACCCTGTCTCAAAATAAGACATAAAAAGAATTGGGGATGTAGCACAGTGGCAAAGTGCCCTAGGTTCTACTTTCAGTATCAAAGAAAAAAAGTTCATAAATATAAAAAAAAAACACCATTTATTACAGTTTTACTACTACCCCCCTTTCCCACCATCACTAATCAGGAACCTTTCTTTTTTTTTTAAGAGAGGGAAAGACCATAAGAGAGAGAATCAATTTTATTTAGTTTTTCATGTGGCTTTTGTTGCTCCAAGACTTTGTTGTATACGTGTGCAGAGGTTTTAAACCCATGTCCTTGCACATGCCAGGCAAGTGCCAGAACCGCTAAGCCACTGCTCCAGCCCAGGAATCTATCTTTAACTTTAAATGCTTTTAGATAGTTACTGAGATTACCACAAGATGTGGGAGTCAGAGCTATTAGAACATGTAAGAGCCTCTGGAATCTTCTACTTGCCTGGGTTCAAATTCTTGCTGTATCATGCATTTAGTGTGTAACCTCTGACAAGTCATTCAGTGTCTCTATGACCTAGCTTCCTCATTTATAAGATAGGGAAGTTATCTAGCTCAAAGGCTGGAAAGCACCCAGGAGTAGAGTCTGGAGTACTGCAGGTACTCAACAGGGATGAACTATTTACTGCTACTGTTCTTTCCTGAAGTATTTATTTGATGTATGGATGTTCCTGACTTACAATGGGGTTACATCCTGAAAAGGCCATTACAAATTGAAAATATCATAAGTTATGCATTTATTCATTTACTTATTTATTTTGGTGCCAGGTACTGAACTCAGGGCCTCACTCATGCTAAGCACATGCTCTACCACTGAGCCCCTGAAAACGCATTTAATACACCTAACCTACCAGTTTAGCAACACTCAGTACTGGTTGTTTACCCTTGTGAATGCACGGCTGACTGGAAGCTGTGGCTCAGTGCCACTTCTCTGCACTTCAAGGTACAAAAAAAGGAGCAAAATAGTATAAGTTGAACCTCTGTAAGTTAGAGACTGTCATACAGAAGCACCCTCATAACATGGGGATGAATGCTACTTGACCATGGCAAAATATATACTGGGGACTGAACACAGGGGCAATTTACCACTGAGCTACATCCCAGTCACTATTTTGAGACAGGGACTAAAGAAGTTACTGGGGGTCTTGCTAAATTGCTGAGGCTGGCCTTAAACTTCAATCCTCCTGCCTTAGCCTCTAGAGCTACTGGGATCACAGGTGCACACTATCCCACCCGGTTTGGCAAAATACATTTCAATGTACTGTTAAATAACATTTGACAATTTTTTTCTTTTTTGGTGCTGGGGATCAAATCTAGGGCCTGTGCATGGTCACCAAATTACACTCTTACCCTGCCATTTGCTAATATTTTACTATAAAATTTCACAGTTCTATTCAGAACAGATCCAAGTCTTTAATTTTAGAGCTTTGTCACATCAAGTCTGAGTGTCAGTGTTCAACTGGTTTTATACAAAGAAACCAAGATTTTTTCCTTCCTCATGCTGTGGAACAATTTAAATCTTTTTTTTTTTTAAAGAGAGAGATAATTAATTTTTTTTCATCTGGTTTTTGTTTTACTTATTTATTTGTGTATGTGGTGCTAGGGATCAAACCTAGGACCTCGTGCATGCCAGGCAAGAGCTCAACCCCTGAGCCACTGCTCCAGCCTGAATCTTACCAAAATTATTTGTCCCTAGAAAGTTTAAAAGACTTTACCTGTGACACCAGCTGGGCCTGGAGGTATGAGGGATGATAGCTTTTTAGCAACTTTCCCAATTTCTTCCATTGTTACTGGTTTATCAGGTTCTCTCTTCTGAGATCAATTTTGATCATCGGATTTCCTTAAAGAAACAAAGTAAAAAAAATAAACTGGTTTGATTTCTGCAGACTTATAAAGCACTGGTTATTCTAAAGTATCACTTCTAACCATCTCTATGTTCGTTCCCTTTTCTTGGGCAGGACAGTCGGTCTGTCTAATCTGAGCACCTCCTACCCCTAGCAAAGAACTAGCTCTTCAATAACCAACTTTATTACTGTCAGATGTTTAAATTTGCTTGTCATGACCTCCTTTGTCATGCCTTGTTTGGGTTTTCTTAGATTAGACGGTTGTTTTAATGTAGTCTGCATTTCATAATTCGAGTGTTTAAGACAATGCATTCTCCTTTAAGCAAAAAACTTTTTTAGATACTCTGCATTTTATTCTAGTTGTATGTGTTCTAAAATCTTCAGCTTACTCATGTAGTGTTATTTGCAATAAAAATGATATTTAAAAAAATAACATGAGAATGTCATCTAATCACTTTCTTAATGTAGTAAGGTTTTGTGACTTAATATGATCAATTTAAGACAACGTTCTATATACGAGAAGTTTACCAGGGTAATGAGTTTGATAATAAGTAACCATGTGGTCTACTACACCCTTACTTTTTTACTGTTTCAGTTGACAGGCATGAGCTAAAAACTATTAGTACTGTACTTACCAATCTAAGATTAACCAATATTTTAAAAACAAAAACTCAGCATAGAAATGCTTGACACTTATGTAATGTTTTGCTCTTCTTTGGAGTTCACAATGTTAAAATCAACATAATATTTCAGGTACATGATTACATAATATTGCAACCATTTATGAAGGTTGAAAACACTTCATGTTTACATAGTGAACACCTATCTATTCATCTACCTATCGATGTGTGGTGGTAGAACCTGGATCCAGGGACTTGTGCATGTCAGGCAAGCACAGAACTACATCCCCAGCCCCAATATCTTTTAAATTCTAAAGTAACCCCTGAAAGCTGTTTGATACATGTTCCTGGATGATACAAACCAAGTTATTTAATAATTTTTTTCATACTTATTTTAAATTTTTAGTGGAATGGTACTTGTGCTACTTTACAAAATTTTGCAAATTAAAATTACTTCATTCAGTTTGTCATGACTAATGATGTGATTCTGTTATTAAACAAACAGGGAACTGTGGCTAATAAAAGTTAGCTAGTCATTTATTAACTACTGTATCAAACTATTTTAAGAGCATTACTGTACATTTAGATTCTCAGATTTTAAAAAATAGGTCTATGGCTCAGGAGGCTGAGGAAGGAGGATTAAAAGTTCAAAGCCAGCCTCAGCAACTTAGCAAGACCCTGTCTCACAATAAAAGATAAAATGGGCTGGGGATGTGGATCGTGGTTAAGCACCCCAGGGTTCAACTCTGGTACCAATAAAATAATAAATAAATAACAGATATTGATGAAAAAAGGAATGTTGTTAAAATCTTGACTTTATAGATTCAAGGCTTTTCCTCCACTCAGTGTGGTGGCACATGCCTGTGATTTCAGCTACTTGAGGAGCTGAGGCAAGAGGACCTGGAAGACTGCAAGCTTGAGGCCAACCAGGGTAACTTAGCAGACTCTCTTGAAATAAAACCATCCCGAAAAAGGGCTGGGGATGTAGCTGAGTGATAATGCCTCACTGCATTCAATCAGTGTAGAAGGATGGGAAGCTTTTCTTCTCCTTTCATCCCACATACCAGGATGGAGTGAACAGGTTCTTAACCTAGCAATAGAAGGAAAGAGTGCAAGTATTCTGTGGCAACAATTTAGAACTCGGCATGTGTACTATATGGTAAACAACTGATCTTTGTCTAAATTCCTCAATATGGATAATAATCCTTTGCAATTTACTGCAAAATTTGTTTCCCATAACTTTACTATTGTTTGTTACCTGAAACACTGAACCTATCTTAAGGAGGCAAATTGAATGAAGTTGACTTTAACAACTGCCCAGGTTAAACTTCTGTGGCCAAATCAACAATGTAAAGTTAAATGTAAATTAAAGTTAGCCTCCGTAATTTACTTGAATACATATAACTCCCAGTAGAAAGGTCTTTGTGCAAAAACCTGGAAGAGGGTGACTGTAATTCTCCAAGGATGTGAATTCCCATTAGTCAGCAGGTTTGAGCCAGCATTCAGAACAAGGTCAGGTTGGGGTCTAGTCGTAGTTATGACACTATCTTGCCACTATAAATACAAAACGATATCTGCAACTTTAAAATTCAAGAACTGAGTTTATTTTCACCTACCAAATGAGAGGCCAGACTCAACTCCTCTCCAAGGTAAACAGCTTGTTATTTTTCCCTGAGATGCACTAAGAGTTCCAAAGTGCCTAACCAATGCCCTGGAACCACTCACTATAGGACATGAAGTATTCTTGCACATCCGATTCTGTGGAATCCTTTCAAAGCAAAGGCGCTGAAGCTCCAACTGGCAAGGTCACACTGCTCATATATTTCAAAGGCTTTTGTTTCACAGATGGCAGGTAGAGAAACACAAGGTGGGAATTAAGACCGGCTGGGTAGAAAGAACTGTAAGGCATAAAATGTAGGTTATGCGAAAGGGGTAAATACTTCAGCGAGCTAAAGTTAACAGCAAATAATCAGTACAGAGACGAACAATTAACACCACCCCCACCCAGAAGAGCCTTATGAAACTGTTTCCTATTGCGCGACGCAACATGGTGTTTCAGAAAAAGCATTCTCCAGGCGTCCGTTTCCCCAATTTGTGAAAAGGGAGGAGGGCTGGCAGGAATACCAGGACCCCCTCGGTCTCGGAAGCTCCAGGGTCTGGGGCCCGGAGGGGAGCGAGCCGGAACACTCGCCTCCAGGGGTGGTGTGGGTGGCTGCCGTTCGGCGATGCCCGGCCCCTCCCCGCCCTGCAGCTCCTGCGTCCCGGGGAGGCGCCTCCCCAGCCTGAGAACGCCCTAGTGAACGCACGGAGCCTCCAGGTAAAGGTCGCCAGGCAGTCCCGGCGGCCGGGCGAGCTCCAGGCGGGCGGGAGAGTCGCCGTCCGAGGAGGCGCGGGTCTGGGCCCGCAGCCGCTGGGCTCGCGCAGAGCAAGGCCGAACCCCCAGGGCGGCGGCCGCCCCCGACCCTTCTTCATGCTTCCCCTCCTTCCCGTCAGAGAGCGAGGAGAACCCCGGGTTCCCCAGCTCGCTCCCGCACTCACCACGGCCGCCGCCGCCCGGCCCCATGTCCCGAGGCGCCGGCCCGCAGGACCGCGGCGAGCGAGCCCGCGAGCCAGCGCCCGCGCAGGCGCAGACCTCGACCGACGCGGGGCGGGGCGGGCAGCGCGCCGCGCCCTTCGGATCACGTGAGAGGGACACCGCCTCCCCGTAAGCCTGCGGACCGTGGCGGGACGCCGGTGTATTTCCCTGGCTGAGGCCCGCCGCGGCGGCGCAGGTAGACGGTCGAGCCGCCGCACCTGTCGCTCGGCTGTTGGGGCTCCGCCAGCCTGGGCACCTCGTCCTGCTCCGTACGGTGGCCTCGCCGTGCCAGAAACAGCCGCGCGTTCTCCCGCCTGCGGGAGGGGCCTGGCGATTATTGTTTGTGGGTGGCAGGCGCGTGCGCGGAAGGCTCGGATGTGCCCGCCGCAGCGGCTCCTGCTTTGTGTCCTTGGTTAGATGTGCGCAAACCTTCGGGTACCTTTCGTCCGCTACCCATACCTCAGTTCCCGGAACACCTTTTTGTATACTTTAAACCCTTTTCCCTTTGAACCTCACAACTTGCGTAGTCTTGGAGTTAGACGTCCTGGGTCAGTCATAGGTCTGGCCTTTCTGGTAGTGATCTTGGACAAGCCACTGGTCCCAAAGCCCCAATCCCTGTCGGAAAAGTAACCCCTGCCTGCCATGCATGCATGTCTGGGCCATAGTGGATGATTCCTTACTGGAAACAATGGTGTAATTCGTAAACTGGAGCGCACACAACAGATGCGAGGAGTTGTAGGAAACAGGTCAGCCTGAAGCATTTCAGGGACCTTATCCAATGTGTGAAGCGCGTGCATTTACTTGGGCACGCACGGGGCTGGCGAGGGGATGGGGCACACGGGACCGGACGGGGCGTGTGCACAGAATGACCACTCTCCCAGCCCTTCTTCATGCTTCCCCTCCTTGCTAACCTCTCTGTCGGGGTGAAGCATTGGTGGGGGGCGTCCACTCCAAGTGGGGGATCCTCCCCGTACACAATGCCCCTCACTCCCACACAGTGGGAGGTACCTGTTGTGTGCCAGATCCTCCCAAAGGAAGGGAGAGTTTCACAAAAGATATAGAAAGAGAAGACTGCAAATTGAAACGCAGGAGGAGCTTTTCCCTGTGAGAGGTTTCCAGGGATGGCTTCCGAGGGAAGGAGGTGTTTCAACCAGGCCTTAGAGGATGAGCGGATGGAATGTGGACTAGTGGAGAGTCTACGCAGCAGGAGATATTATTATGAAGGTCAGGTGACAGGCCTGACAGTGCCAATCTTTTTTTTTTTTTTTTTTTTTAAATAGTGTCCCCTGGGGAAGCTCGCAGAGACAGAAGCAGGGGAAATGAGCAGGACCCTGTGGTCTGCTGTTTTCTAGGACAGAGATCTAGAAGACTGGTTTTTTATTTTTTATTTTTTAAAGAGAGAAGGACAGTGAGAGAGACAGAGAAAGAGAGAAACAACTTTATTTAGTTTTTCACATGG
>PVKS010047598.1:0-12767 GCA_004027875.1 Aplodontia rufa | reverse complement strand
AGTCATTCAATTTGAGGCTTTGTTAGGTCAGCCGTCTGTCCTACTGCTTCAACATAAATTCTAGTATCAACAGATGAGAGAAACCATTCGGCCCTTAAGTCTCTGAGCTTGGGAGACTTCACTAAGCATAATTCTGTCCATCTCCATCCATTTGACTTCGAAAGCTATAATATCGTCTTCTCTGATGGCCGAGTAGTATGACAAACAATCAATTTTTATTGAGTTTTTCACATGGCTTTCATTGCTCTGACACTTAGTCGTGTGTGTGGTCCTGGGGTTTGAACCTGTGTACTCGCGTGTGCTGGGCAAGCACCGTAACTGCTGAGCCACTGCTCCAACCCCAAAGAGAAGTTTTAAAGTGTGAAAATTCACATCACATTGTTGCTGTTTCTATGATTCCTGGATACCTAAAGCACAGTTGTCTGGAAAAACATATGGCACTTGGAGTCCCCTGCTAGCCCCTATCATCTCCTCACACTGCCTATATCTGTCCTTGAAAGGTAGCCACTGCTCCAACCGCAGCTTCCTGATTTTGTTCTTTCAGCTCCCACTACCTGAAAGAACTACCCTTTCTCTGATAGAAAGAATATTAGCGATCCTTGAAAGTTCAAATCAGGTATCACACCTCAGAGAGCGAAGCAGGAAGAGTCTGTACCCCTGGGCTAAAGGACTGATCTGAAACGTACAAACTCCCTGAACATGAGGAAATTTGTTAGTCTTCGTGAATGATTTTTTTTTGGTAATTTTAAGTTATTTTAAGCTATTTAAAAGCTATTTAATTTTAAGCTATTTAAAAAATAGCATCCACCTCATAAAATTAATGTAAAGATTATTGAAAGATCAACTTAAGCACATTTTAAATGTTAAGGAGTTTATTTGGAGCATTCAGCCATTCTTGAATCACAGATGGCTTAATGTTCCCTTAAGAGGCAGGAGGAGAAACTTCTGTAAGGGGTTCACAGAAGAACATAAAAAGTATTAGGTTGGTTACTATGGAAAGTCCCTAGTTAAGAGGGTGATTTCTCACTGCTTCTCTCTAATTTGAGGTTACTTAGTGAAGTAAGTAACCTCAAGCTGAAGTTTTGTTTTTCTGTTTACATTGAGTTGGTTTTCATTTGCTCAAGTAGGAAACCAAGGTACTGAAGTCATCACAGCATAACAGCCTCCCAATTAATCATTCTAACAGGATAAATACTTTTTTGTTAAATACATTTTTGTATGTAAAGCAACCAACTTGGTACCTGGCAAGACAGGTCAGTATGCCATTTCTATTTATTTTTTTCTTTTTTTCCCTAAAGTTTCTTTTTCCCCCCTCTTATTTTGAAGTCTTTTATAGAATCTCAGGGCAGTTAATGGCATTGTTGTGCTACCATTCTCCAAGGGTCTATTTCTTTTGTAAACAGGTAAGTGCTTTGAAGGTGGAGGCCATGTCTTACCTTTTGTATTTCCAACTCCAGCTCAGCCTTATCCTGAACTGGTGAACAGTGGATGCATAGAAGCCTGTCCGTGGGAAGGTAGAAGAGAGTGCGACTGGAGCTGGGTTCTCTTAGTGGGAACCAAGAGATATTCTATAGAGTCTTGAATTCTCTGCACTTTAAAAAGACCACACAACTTGGAAGGATAGAATCTTGGAGTGTTAAAGAGGTGGAAGGGGTGTTAGATAGCATCAGAACTTAAAACCTGAAGTGGAGCAGGCTCTGCACCAAGGTCTCAAGGTGGTGACAGCCATTCTCAGACTTCTCGCATTCAGGCTTATCGACCATTGGCTCTCCTGCACCTCTTTCCTGCCTGTCCACACCTTCAGGAGGAGGGGAGGCCGACCCGGTAGAAATGCTTAAAAATTCTGATTTACTCCAGTGTTTCCAGACTGCAGGCCTTTTGAGGGATCAGGTTGGGGTCTTGAGGTTCTGATTTCTCTGACCAACTGGATAGAAGCACTTTATAGTACTTACTGGTGGATGGAAAAAGAATATACCTGTCTAGATTTTGTAGTTGGAATGACAACACAAGTCTCCACTTCCAAGTGCTGTTCAAACACTAACTTGTCTGTCTTCAGAAGCTCCCTGCCGAGAAGTGGCTGTCTGTTCCTTTAACAGACTGAGGCCCAAGGCCGGGAGAAGTTAAGCATTTCCCTGGGAAGCCTCAGTGAGTCAGTGCGCAGGCTTTCAGTAGAGCTCCTCTCCCACATCCACTTCCCACCCATCAGACTGCAGGCTCTTTTGGGCATAGGAATGCAGGCCTTGCACATACCATAAGGACAAAATAAGCCCCTGGAATTAGCTACAGAATTTCAGATTGAGAGGCATGAGTAAGGAAGGGGAGTGAGAAGCCCTTCTCCATTTAGACTATACATTCATAGGGAACCTAAGTGTGAGGGAAGGTGAAGGAACCCTGAGACTTTGTGCCTTTAAATGGTCAACAACACACATCCAGTCACCATGTGGCACATGGTTATTGGTGGCCAGTGATATCTGCATGGCTAGCAATGGATAGTAGGGTGAGCTCCGTGTTTCTGACCTCACTGAGTAAAATTCTGCTTCTCAGAGAAAAAACCAGAAAGGCAATATCTTATTTAAACCTTGAAACGGTTGATCTGTGAGGTTATTATCAACTTAATTTTATAGCTGAGAAAGCTGAGCCTTCAAAGCCACCCTGCCCCACCACAACCCCCATTTGATTAGTGACAACTAGAAATGGAAGGCAAGAGAACTGGTCCTGAAGCCCATCTTCTCCCCGCACCACCTACCACCAGTGGGTTCTCAAAGTATAGTCCTTGGACTAGCAGCCTTTGAGTTACCTGGAAACTTATTAGAAAAACAAATTCTTGGGCTCTCAGTTTTGCAAATCACAAACTCCAGGGTGAGGCCTAGCAAGCCCTCTAAAAGATTCTGATGTGAGCTTAAGTCTGAGAACCACTGCTCTCCACAGTGACACCTTGGAAATCAGAAGCAGCCCGGATGGAAGATCTCAGTGGGTAAGGAAAGCAGGAAGGCGGACAGAACAGTCCAGGCAGGACAGTGTATCAGCAAGAAAGAAGGGAAGGCTCAGATGAGGCCTTTTCCTACCCCACAGTGGGAAACCTGGGCAGGTGATGAGCATTATGAGAGAGGGGCAATGAAGGGTTCCGGAGGGTCAGTGGTGGGAAGGCATCAAATTAGGTGTGGCAAATAAAAACTCCCTTACTGTTACACTGGCTGCCTCTGCAGGTGTCCTCAGGGACAAACAGAAAGGAGAAAAGAGGGAAAGGAAATTAATTAAAAATGGAAGGAGGATTAAAGCAAGTCAGGGAAAGAAGGAAAAGGAAAGAGGATCCTGAGTAGGCTTCAGTCACAGACACTTCTTATGGATTGAATGCCCCTGCCCTGTGCAGAAGTCCTGCATTGCTTAGACTTTCTACTTCTAATCGAAAGTTTTGGAGTAGATAGATATGGCTTTGCTAATATTCCATTACTGATTCTGTTGTTGGAAGGGAGTCTCAGAATTACTTGGGGCTCTTTATTTTGATAAAGACTTTTGTCCAAACCTTTCAACAGAATTATTGAATCAGAACCTTGGTACATTAGGAATGGGTAAGGGGAAAGTTAGCTATATTAAAATAAATATTAAAATAAGCAAAATTGTCAAAGTGATTCTGAAACCATCTTTCATTGGCACCACACACAAATACAGACCCATGTGCATACAAGGACTATTTTATCTTAAAAACAAAATAAATCACAACTAAAAATTCCCTGCAAAAACCCACGAAGACTGTCACCCTTCATTTTATATGTCTGTAGAATTTCAGATATGTAGGGGAAAAGAGGGCAGCAAATCTATGTCCAGGCACCCTGGCAATCACTACTCCTCCAGGGTGTACATAGGGCTGGGTCTTTCCCACTGTGTCTGGAGTTGCTCTGTGCTCCTTTACAGCTACTAAGTCTTCTCTGTACCATTGTGCTGGAACTTGGAAGTATAATCAGAATTGGCTAAGCCAAGTTTAGGGGAAAGTTTTCATATTTGAAGGTCTGATGGGTGCTCTGCCCTGAGTTTCGGAGCTGGTGAGTGTGTATGTATGTGTGTGTGAGAGAGAGAGAGAGAGAAAGAGAGAGAGAGAGGTGTCCTCCTTCACACACACCTGTCCACTGCCCCAGTGAGGGTGATATTTATGCTCTCTGGGGATAGTATTGCATACAGAGCAAGGAATCACTTCAGGGTAGGTGGAGGGTAGGTGATGAGTACTTAGAATAGGATTAAGGACTTTGGTCACTTTCGATGTTACCAAGACAAGAACACTATATAGGTTCCTTCAACACTGGTACTTTTTCTGATACTTCTAGTAGAAAGGGCAGAATTAGATCTTAGCCAAGATTGTTAAAATGCAGCTTTTTCAGTTAATACCTTTGGGGTGCATGCTACCGCATGATAGGAATGGAGCTGAGCACTTTATATACACTCTCCCATCGAAACCTTGTATTGGCCACCATCTGAGGTTGGGGATATTATCCCATTACACTAAGGAGAAAACAGGGACTATGTACATTAATGGCCAAAAGTCACACATTCAATAAACTGTGAAATGTAGACCCCAATCTGGGTCTAATAATAGCTTAGGTATTTTTAATTAAGATCATGAAATGATACAGTTTACAATTTTCAGAGTCTTTTCTAGACATTATCTTTCTGGCATTTCTGATAGTGTCTGTCTCTCAAATGGGCTTTGTTCCTGCTGGTGAGGGGAATATGGGAAGAAGGGAAAAACTCAATACTTAGCCTGGATCAGAGGATTTCTCTTATGCCTGTTCGTATAATTAATATGATTATCTCAATTTGACAGTGTTATCTGTACTTTCACAAAAGATGATACAGAATCCCAGGGGAGGCATATCTTAGCCCAAGTGTGCAGGAAGTTCTGTGGCACAGACCACACTCAAATTCTGATCCATCTCATTCCAAAGACACAATGGCTCATACTTCAGTTATGTTAGCAATTTTAATGTAAGTACCTGACATTGATCATTTGTGGCTTTGATGTGACATACTGTGGTCTCAGATAACCCCATATATTTCTTTGGGTTTCTACAGGATTTAAATTATTGGTCCTAGGGAACCGAAATGTATTCCCATGGCAAAGTAAATGAAGTAAATCTTATTCTTGTTTTAAACTGTGAAGATTCAGCCACTTGAAACACTGTGGGTGGGTCTCAGTAAAACTCCAGAGATGGCTTAGAAATCAGGTTGTATTAATATGTTTTTTTAATAAAAGACCAAAAAAAATCAAAATTGAGCACTCAGCTTCACCTGGCATGTCCTCTCCTCCAAAATATTTTAGGTTAGAATACTTCATACTTATTAATTTATGATGCTATGAACACACACACACACACACACACACACACACACACACACACACATCTCCACCCAGGTACCTAAAAAGCAAGGTCAGTCTCAATGCAAACACATAGCAGCATTGGAGACCTAGTGTGACAGATGTCATGGATGATTCATACCATGAATCACTTAGCTCAGCTCATTGAGGAATGGCATGATGGAGCCCATACTACAGGACACATTTGTTCTTTTTGGTAAATCCCTAAAATTCTGAGCAGCTGTTTTATTCCTTATACGTTCCATCCTGAAAATGGGGAAAAAAAATAGGATGGGCTGTATTTCGGCTGACAGTTAAACAGTGTATCATAGTCCTTCCATACTAGAACGTGGTATTCTTACTTAACCCTCAGTTCACACTGAGAACATGTCTTGCTTTGCTGGATTTAGAGCTTGGTCCTTCTCAATTCTTGCCTTCCCTGGGCAGGATCAATGTCTGAGTGCATAATCCATCCAGACTGGGCTTCACGGTCAGCTACCCTCCTCAGCCCCGAAGTCCGTCAGCTCTGCTCCTCTAAAAGTTATCACAAGCCAGAATGATTTTACTTCTGAAAGCTTAAAGTCTCTGACAATTTTTTTCTTCATATAGCTCTCATACTCCTCTATTCTCTACAACCATTCTAAACCTTATTGGGACTTCCCTTTTATCATAGTATCCCACACTTTTTCTGGTTTCTTCTTCCATGTTAGATACTAGTCCACCAAAACTGCTCTTACCAAAGTCATATTTATCTCCATGTAGCCAAACCTAATGATCAGTTCTCATCCTGACCTTACTTGATTTTTCACTATAATTTCTTGCCAGTGACCAACGTTTCCTTTTGAAAAGACTTTCTTTATTCCACTTCTAAGATATCATACCTTTTAGATTTTCCTATCTAATCATTACTTATTAAAAATCATCCGTTTTCACTGCTGTATTTTCTTTTTCTTCCAACTTCTTAACATTGGACTGTACTAGAGCTGGTCTCTGTCTCATATTTCTACCCACTCTGTAGGTGATGGAATCCAATTTGATGGCTGTAAAAAGCAGACATATTCTGAGAACCTATTGTGAATGGCTCCAGCTTGAATTTCAGTCCTGAACTCAAGATTCTAACGTTCAACTGCCTAGTCCACATCTCTAATTGTATGGCTAATAAACATATCTAACAATATATTCGGAACTGATTCCTCTTCCACCTAGCCTCCTCCCCAAATACTCTCTGCATAGGAAAATGGCAATCTTATCCTATCAGTTGAACAGGATAAAAGAATCATCCTCTTGACTTCTGTCTTTCTGCAGCATCCCCTCCTATTTGTCTGAAAATTTGCTTTTGGAAATATATCCACAATTCAACTACATCTCACCATATCTCCTACTAACCCCACATTTACTTGTCAAATCCAATAAAATTTCACACTAGATTGTGTCAGTAGCCTCCTAACTTGCCACCTTCTTTCCATCCTTGCCCGTTAGAGTGTTATTTTAACACAACAACCTTGCTGAGTGGCCCTTGTAAGTAATAGACCCAATCATGTCACTTCCCAACTTAGTACTCTCCAAAGGGTAGATCCCTAAGCCTGAACCTTAAGAGTGCAACTATATTATTTCCAGAAGAAACAGAAATATATTTATGAATTCTGTGGAAGCCAGGATTGTTTATAAGGAATACAAAGGGCAATAGCAGCATCAAGAAGATAATTATAAATTGGTTTTTATCAAAATTGAAGACTTCTCATCAAAATACATCTTTAAAAAATAAATAGGAAAATCACAGATTAAGAAACACATTTATAACATACATATCTGGCAAAAATACACATTCATAATACATAAACAAATACAGCTCAGTACTAAAAAGATTAGAACCCTATTAAAAAACTAGCAGAAACAAAAAAACCATAAATGGCCAATATAGAAAGTGTTCTCCCTTATTAGTAATTAAAATTCAGAGAAATATATTTTCCACAGTCAGTGGCTTGTCTCTTCAATCTTTTAATATGCATCTTGCACAGAGCACAAATTTTGAATTTTGGTGAACTCTTGTCTATCCAATTTTCTTTTTCTCTCTCTCTTTCAATTAATACTTTTTGTGTTCACTACTATATCTAAGAATACATTTGCATAATAAATTTTGCATCTTATCCTGGCAATCTTGAGCTCTGCTAGTTTGGAAGTCTTACCATCCAGAAAGGAAATGCTTCCACCAGGGATACAATACTGCCTTCACTAAATTGAAAGATGGGGATGCCACCTGGCCCCTTTGGGCTCCTTCTGCCACTGAAGAAACAGAAAAGAGGTTACTCTCCTGGCTGGAGGAACTGACCTTGAATACAAATGGGAAACTGGGGCTCTGTTCACAATGGAAACAAGTGGGATCAGGTCTGTAATCCATTGACATCTCCTGGGAACCTTTCAATAACACTATATTCAATAATAAAGATGAATAGAAAACCATAGTTTCTTTAAAATGCAGAATAATTGAGGACTCAGTACCTTGGAGAATAAAGGTTTGGGCCACTTTACCAGGTAAAGAACTGCAACTAGCTAGTTTCTGTATGAAGGTGAACACAAGCAATGAATTGTAAAAGGAAATCATAAATGTTAATTATAGATGGTGTTTTGACCAATTGTAGCTTCGCCATAGCTTTTATACATACATATATGTATATATATCCTATTTTATTCTCATTTTAATTTTATGTATAACATATTGAGGTTAATTTTACAAATGTGTTGTTAAGTAACAGACACTGTTGACAGATATTGAGAAATATTCAAAAACACCAGTAATGAATATAATGATAATTGGTACCATACTTCTCATTATGGGAGGAAATTGAAAACTTTTTTACATTTAATATAGCTGGTTTCATTTAGGTGAACATACAGCTGTTTTCTTGTTGCCTGGAAGTTCAGATGTGTATAGAAAGGTGTATATGGAGATAGTGGAGTCAAGAAGCTGACTATTCCAGTTATCAACTTCCTGACTTTCAAGTTCAAATCCACCCTTCTTTCCCTGCTCTGCAACAATTAAGTTGGGCCCGGCAAGTATGCCTTCTATGTCATCTGACACAGGGTGAAGCTTTGTCACAGGGCATTGGAGGGATTTCAGGAGGAAGTGTTTTCTTTCTTTTGCCTGTGTGTTCCACTGACCTCCCTCAGCATACTGTTTAGCAAGCATCCAGGTTCTGCAGCCCGGGAGTGTATCTAGCCCTTGAATCCTGCAGCCTGGGTAGATTTTCTAGCAGACAGATTCTACTGCTCATGGTGGCCAGAACTACCTAGCAGTCAGCAGCTTTGCCTGACACCTCTTCAGGCAGATTTGCTTTGTAGCAAAGTACCAGTAGTGAGATCCTTCCTATGAAGAGTTTTCTGAGTCAGGAATTCCCTACTTTTTACCTCTATAAATTCAGGTCCTCTAAGTCCCACTGCAAAATATCTCCAAGAAGTCTTTCCTGATCCTTTCAGTCAAAACTGGTTGCTTTATTCTCTGAATAGGCTCAGAATTTCATCTATGGCTCTTTCGTGTATGTTCATTTTTTACTTCATTTCATGCTCTATACTTACCTGTCTGAGGACAATAAAAATAGAGGGATTAGCAGAATGAATTGAAAGCAACAAATACCACTAAATCTTGGCTAGTGAATGAATCAATGTGGAATAATGTTGTGTTGACATAATACAAGATACCCTGAGTTCAAGGGAGTTTTGTGAAATAGTGGGATATATGTGGATGGGAATAATACAGGAAGTCTTCATGGGAGAAATAAAAGCTGATTTTAGAAGGACACATGAGAGCTTGAACAGAGAAGTGAGGGACAGAGGGCTGGGATGCACTCTGTGATATGAAAGGCAGCATTAGCAATGTCACAGAGGTGGTGTAGTATGTTATTATCATGTGTTCAAGGCAGAAGGAGACTGGTTTGGCTGGAGTGGAGGAACTTTGTTGGAGACAGTGAAAGTTCAGATATGGGACAAGTGTGGACCTTGGAGGAGGGTGTTGCAAATATTTTATGAACTGAATCATGCAAACATTCCCTAACTGCTCACTTATTTTATCTGAATTGTGCATTCTTTACCACATACTCTCTCTCTCTGTCTCTCTCTCTCTCTCTCTCTCTCTCTCTCTCACACACACACACACATACACAAGGAAAGGAAAGGAAAAAGAAGGAGCTACCATATTCTACCTACCCTTCTCCCATTTCTATTTCAGGTTAGAAAAATTCCATGGCATATTTTATCTTTCAGATGGATGTGGTCAAAGGCAAATGCTGTGTCTGTGATTTCTGCTGGCCTAGGATACAAATGCTCTGGAGACTCTTGCTTATTTATTTTATTCAGAGAGAAGGTTGAAGAAGTAGATTGACTGAGATTTTCATGTAAATAATACAATTGTTAAGGCCATCCAAAACAATGACCACAGTCTCTCCTTTCCTAGGGCCCACTATGACTTTTCTCACTCACTCCTCCAGAGCTGATTTAAAACTGGCCCACCTCCTCCAAGGCTGGGACATCATGAAAGTGGAATCATAAGCTGGCTCGTTTCCCTCTGTGGTCAGCAGATAAATGGGGGATGGAATATAATGACATCATCTAAACTGCTTTATCTGATGTGTGATACAAACTCACTAAATCAAAACAGACACCTTCCAGGATCTTGCTGGCCAGAGA
Source organism: Aplodontia rufa (assembly GCA_004027875.1). Classification (NCBI taxonomy): domain Eukaryota; kingdom Metazoa; phylum Chordata; class Mammalia; order Rodentia; family Aplodontiidae; genus Aplodontia; species Aplodontia rufa. The sequence goes on along the minus strand of PVKS010047598.1, from coordinate 2,740 downwards.
ACAACCCTTTCCAATTCTTTGCACAACTTTTAGAAAAATCATATTCCACTTCTAACCCTGGACATAATAATGGTTGTGACTATTCTTTCTTTTCCATAGGGAAATCTTCATAAAAGAATTCTGTGGAAAATCTTCTCTCAACTTGGATTACATCTGATTCTCTTTTTCTTTATCACCCCAAAGTAAAATAATCATAGCTATATTTAGGATTTTGGGGACTATCTTTACAAGTTCAGTATCCAGAATGAATTATCGGTTCACTGATTTTCTAACTTGTCACATGGCAAAGAACCAGAAAGATAAGAGATTACTAATGTAGATATGTTTAATTCCATTATGAAAGGTTAAGAATTTTCTGACAAGAATATGATTGTTTTTCACCACTGTGACCAAAAGATCTGACAAGAACAATTATAGAAGGGAAAAGTTTATGTGGCACTCATGGTTTTCAAAGTTTGCAGTCCATAGCCAGTCAGCTCCATTTCTTTGGACCCATGATGATGCATGGAAGGGTGTGGAGGAGGAAAACAACTCAGGACATGACATCAGAAAGCAGAGGGCGAGATTCCACTCACCAGGAACCCAAAAGGCACAACCCCAGTAACCCACCCTGTCCAGCCACACCTACATGCCTGCCTACAGTCACCATCCAGTTGATCCATTCAAGCAGACTGACTACGTTAAGGTTCTCATAACCCAGTCATCTCACCTCTCAACTTTCTTGTGTGTTGTCTCACATATGAGGTTTTGTGGGACGTAACACATCTTAAACATAACAATGACTTTACTATATTTATCTAGTGATAAACTAGATAGAGTATGCTTAGTAGTAAAACACAGTTACAGTGACAATGACAAACTACTCAACCCTACAATTAAAATACATCTTAGCCATCTACTTAATTTTCTTATGATTTGGAGAAAGGCTGCCATTATTTAATTTTATCAGCAGAATACTTCTGACAATGTAGGGAAAATAAACATTCTATGGGATATAAAACTGAAAATCTCTGGTGTGGGTGGTAGTTATCACAAGTTCTAGATCAAAGTAATTCCAAAACAAATGTGGTGTCTCAAAGGCAGATTAATTAGGCAACAGTGTTCGTTATGAATAGGAGTTTATGGGAAAAAATAAGTCATGGTGTGCAGGAAGGCACTGAAGTGTCTAAGTGTCAGGGTGACAGGTTCTGGAAGAGAAAGTGATGGCCCAACAGGAGGGGAAGGAGTGAGGGTCAGAGTCATTATGAAGGTGGGAATGTGAGGCTTTCAGGGTCAGTGATGAAGGTGATGGCCAAGTTTCTAGACTGGATAAAATGAGAAATTAACTAAAAACAGGAAACTTGAAAGACGATATTTGAAGAATAAAAGTGAATGTATTTTAAAATACATTTAATTTGAAGTTATGATATAAAACTTAATATATAAAAATATGGTAAAGGTTAAAAACATAAAAGGACGCACAACATCACTAGTTATTGGGGAAATGCAAGTCAAAATCACAATGAGGTATTTCCTTATAGCCATTAGGAGGTCTATCAAAAACAAAACAAAAAAATCAAAAAACTGAAAACAGAAGATAACACATGCTAGTGAGGATGTAGGAAAATTGGAACACTCATGTATTGTTTGTAGACAATTTCTATGAAAATATATAACTTCTTCAAAATATTATAAGATGAATTACCATACAATCCAACAATTCCACTTCTAGGTATAAATTCAAAATAATTGAAAGTAGATTTCAAAGATATATTTGTACACCAATGCTCAGCTCAGAACAGTGTAATTCACAATAGTCAACAGGTTATTGTTTAGATATTAGATGTCCCCCCAAAGTTCATGTAAGACAAGGCAAGAATATTCAGAGGTGAAATGATGAAATTATGAGAGATGTACACTAATCAGTGATTGATCCACTGATATGGATTACTAAGTGGTACTGTAGGCATGTAGTGTGTGGCTGGAGGAAGCAGGTCACTGGGGGAATGCCTTTGGGGTTTATATTTTGTACCTAGCGAGCAAATCTCTGCTTCCTAGTTGCCCTGTCCAGAGCTACTTTCCTCCATCATACCTTGCTGCCTCACTTTGAGCCCAGAGCTATGGAGTTCGGTAATCATGAATTGAACCTCTGAAAAACTGTGAACCTCCTCCAAATTGTTTCTGTCAAGTTGTTTGGTCACAGCAATGAAAAGCTGATGATAAAATGTAGAAGCAACCCAAATGTCCATGAAGGGTGAATGGATTAACAAAATGTGATGTATGCATAGATATGGAATATAATTTAACCTTTAAAAGGAAGGAAATTCTGACACATGCTATAACATGGATGAACCTGAGGACATTATGCTAAGGGAAATAAAGCAGTCACAAAAGACTAATGCCTATGTAAGGTACCTAGAGTGGTCAAATTCATAGAGATAGTAGAATGGCAGTTTCCAGAGGCTGGGGGAGGGAGGAATGGGTTGTTGTTTATTTGGTATGGAGTTTCAGTTTTGCATGATGAAGTTCTGGAGATTGTTTACAAAACAATGCGAATATAACGTGGCATTCATTACTAAACTGTAGACTTAAAAATGGTCATTAATATATTTTTGTATGTGCATCGTGCCAAAAACATAAAAAATTGAAATATGGTACTTTAATGTGGCAAGGGGGAGAGAAAAGAATATCTAAAATTATCAGAGGCTTTTATTTATTTATTTATTTTTTATTAGAAGTATATAGAGATACAGTTGAGGGG
>PVKS010047597.1:0-12765 GCA_004027875.1 Aplodontia rufa | reverse complement strand
TCCCAAACACTTTCTATGAAGCAAACATTACACTGATCCCAAAGCCCAACAAAGACACATCAAGGAAAGAAAATTGCAGACCAATTTCCCTGATGAACATTGATGCAAAAATCCTTAATAAAATTTTAGCTAATCGGATACAAAAGCACATTAAAAAGATAATTCATTATGATCAAGTGGGCTACATTCCAGGAAAACAATTCTGGGTCAATATACACAAATCAATAAATGTAATTCACCACATAAACAGAATTAAAAACAAAAACCATATAATCATCTCAATTGATACAGAGAAAGCATTTGATAAAATTCAACACCAGTTTATGCTCAAAACTTTGGAAAAGATAGGGATCAAGGGAAGATACTTTAACTATGTCAGATCCATTTATGACAGACCCATAGCCAACATTATCCTCAATGGAGAAAAACTGAAAGTATTTCCACTGAATTCAGGTACGAGACAAGGCTGTCCGCTTTCCCCACTCTTGTTCAATATAGTCCTTGAATCCCTTGCCAGAGCTTTCAGGCAAGACAAGGAAATCAAAGGTATTCGTATAGGAAAGAGGAAGTTCAGTTATCTCTATTCGCTGATGACATGATTTTATACCTAGAAGACCCACTAACATCGGCCAGAAAACTCCTAGAGCTTATAGGTGTTTTCAGCAAAGTAGCTGGCTACAAGATCAACTCCAGCAAAACACTAGCATTTCTTTACTCCAGCAACAAATCCACAGAAGAAGAAATCAGGAAATCTCTCCCATTCACCATCACTTCCAAAAAATGAACTACTTGGGCATTAACCTTACAAAGGATGTTAAGGACCTCTTCAAAGAAAACTATCAAACACTAAAAAAAGAAATTACAGAAGACCTGAGCAGATGGAAAAACATTCCATGCTCATGGTTAGGCAGAATAAATATAATAAAAATGGCCATTCTACCCAAAGCCCTATACAGATTCAATGCAATTCCCATCAAGATACCAATGGCATTCTTCAGAGATATAGAAAAAGCAATTCTCAAGTTCATATCAAATAACAGGAGACTAGCCAAAACATTACTCTATAGAAAGGAAGAAATAGGGGGTATCTCAATCCCTGACCTGAAATTATATTACAGAGCTGTAGTAGCAAAAACAGCATGGTATTGGTATCAAAACAGAACTGAAGACCAGTGGAACCGAATAGAAGATCCTGAGACAAACCCCCATATCTTTAACTATTTAATATTTGATAATGGGGGCAAAAGTATAGTGTTGAAGAAAGATAGCCAGTTCAACAAATGGTGTTGGACAAACTGGACAGCCATGAGTGAACAACTGAAGCTGGATCCTTATCTTTCGCCCTGCACAAAAATTAAATCAAAATGGATCAAAGACCTGGATATTAAGCCTACAACTTTAAACTTACTAGAAAAAGAAGTAGGGTCAACACTACAGTATATAGGAGTCGGCAGATTCTTCCTTAGCAAAACTCCTATGGCTCATGCTGTAAAATCAAGAATAAATGAATGGGATGCAATTAAACTAAAAAGTCTCTGCACAGTAAAGATCTAGTCAAGAGCATCAAGAGAGGACCTGCAGAATGGGAGAAAACCTTTGCCTGCTACACCTCAGACAGAGGGCTAATATCCAGAATTTACAGGGAACTAAAGTACTAAAGTCCAAACTCACAAATAATCCAATCAATAAATGGGCTAAAGAACTCAAAGGGAATTTCTCTCCAGTGGAAGTCCAGAAACCCCATAAATATATGAGAAAATGCTCTACATCATTAGCTATAAGGGAAATGCAAATCAAAACTTCAATGAGATACCACCTCACTCCTGTTAGAGTGACAAAAATGAAGAATACAAACAATGACAGATGCTGGAGGGGCTGTGGGAAAAGAGGAACACTACTACACTGCTGGTGGGACTGCAAACTGGTTCAGCCACTATGGAAAGCAATGTGGAGAATCCTCAAAAAATTAAGGATGGAACCACCTTATGACCCAGCTATCCCACTCCTGGGGATTTTCCCAAAAGTGTTAGAATCAGCATATTATAGTGATGTGGCTTCCTCAATGTTTATAGCAGCTCAATTTACTATAGCTCGACTATGGAACCAACCCAGATGCCCCTCACTCGACGAGTGGATACAAAAAATTTGGTACATATATACAGTGGAATACTACTCTGCCATTAGAGAAGACGGTATTATGGCTTTTGATATCAAATGGATGGAGATGGAAAGAATTATGTTAAGTGAAGTATCCCAATCTCAGAGACTCAAGGGCTGAATGGTTTCTCTCATCTGTGGATGCTAGAATTTATGGGGAAGCAGTAGGGTAGATGGCTAACCCAACAATACTTCAAATTGAATGACTCTCAGAGTAATAGGGGGATGGCTCCCTAGGATACTTGGAGGCATAGGAAGGGGGATGAAAAGGGGGGAGAGTGTATGAAGAACTCATAGGAGACTGGAGAGTGGGAATTTGAGGGAACTATCCCAGAAGCCGATGTCATTCCTCCATGAGATACCCATTGAACGCATGAGTTCTTCTAGGGGAAACTGCAACAGGTGAAACCCAAGGTGATCATCCATGTTTTGGCATTACCCCTGGATAACAAAAGTATATATACATTGATTACTGTTGGTTTGATAATGTTTCCCCCTCAATTGTTTCTCCATATACTTCTAATTTAAAAAAAAGAGGGCTGAGAAATATCTACTGCTGAAGGGCTTCAGCTAGAGTCTTTAGCGGAATTTGTATTTGATCAGGAAAGGGAGTTCATTGATGAACACTTAGGGAAGACACTGCCACCCAATTTAATGGGAACAAATTTACCATTAAAATCTCCTTGTTACAGTTCTTCCTAAGTTATTTTATCCAGGAATAGTAAGTACTCAAGTACTAAACTTGGATCTGAAAACAGTATGGTAAACTTTTTCTAAATTGTAGTCATCTCATGAAGGGATATGAAGCTATGCAGGTCCAGCACAGATGAGAAGAGAGTACAAGTGCAAGAGTCCATTTTTAAATCCCTGAAGTTCTTGTAAACTTAAAAAGTGACTAAATGACTTACCATCCTTGACCCCTAGCAAAGAAAGTGAGAATATGATCATGAGGACATATATCTTTGATAATAAACACCCCCAAACTCACATTTATTTTATTTCCACAAGTACAATAAGAAATGCTGAACTATGGGATGGCTCTACACAGTCAAGGCCAATTAAAGTTACACAATTGTGTCATACAGATTGCAGATTTCTGACAATATGAGAAAATATATGAATGCTTCATATGTCAAACTGTTATACAAATTAAAACTCACATAAAAACCAATTTCTCAGGTGAACTTTTGCTTTAAAATAAGACTATCTATGCCATTACCCCCCATCTAGGCCCACGCATACACCATGAGAGAATAGATACTGGAACAGTTTTAGGGAACAGAGTCCCAGTGAACCTAGCCCAAGTGTCTTAACAGTTCATGCTAAGCTGCCATTATAAAAAGAACAATAATATGGTGACTTTTAAATCAGAAGGGTTATTTCTCTTTCACTTGATGGGTGGGTCAGCTCTGCTCTACAATGTCATCACCTTTCTAGCTCTGCCAATCCCAAGGATGTTTCCTCATTTGCATAGTCAAAGTTGGATGACGAGACCATCCCTGTTTCCAGAGGAGATTCAAGATGGCAGATTAGAGGAAGGCTACATTTCCTGTTGCTCCCTGACTCAGGATTTAAGCTGCAGGAGCGCTGACACATCCCTGTTTCCTCTTGTGAGAGGGAAAGAGATGGAGCTGAGGGAAAGCAATTTGCTTCTCAGCAGGTAATACCAAAGTGGCCCTTATCACTTCCACTCATATTCTATCAGTAGGAACTAGTCACATTGTCACAGCCAGCTCTTTCCCATTAAGAATAGAGAATTTGGATTTGGGAGAAGGTACAGGTTGCCATCTGCACAGTAGGTGAAGACAGATGTTCTCTACTAGACACCAAAGTGATGCTAATACATGAAGAATGGGTTCAAAGTAAGTAGTAGAAATCAGAGTAGATTAAAATAAGTTGCAACCATGTACAAAATAATATTTCATTTTCACAATGACCTTATGAGGGAGGCACCAAAATGTGCTTCAAGGTCAAAGTCAAAGTTCTGGTAGGGCAGAGACAGATGAAAAGAAGAAGCAGTGTGGGCCAAGCCTGGGACTGCAGGTTGTGTCTTTGTGCTCTCTAGATTCAGATGGTGCCTTGGGTTCATGAATGACGTGGGCCACTTACGAAGCGAGGGACAAGTTCAACTTCATTGAATTTCACATATATTTGAAAAATGATCCCAAAGGAGGCTGAGACTCACAAGAGGCCAAGGAGGGAAACTGAAGCCCAGTGCACTGAGGTGTACTCTTGAGATTATTAAATTATAGTTTGCAACAGGGTCACTAGAGCAGCACTCTTTGTTCTCCTTTGCACTCAGATAAGGGGACTGAGGTCCAACCAACCCAGGGTTTCATGGCTTGATGAAAGTCACACAGCTAGTCAGGGAAAGTTCCGGGACTAGCATCCACATCTCCTGACTGTCAGTTCCCTGCCGGCTCCCCTGCACTGCATTCGTGTTGGCCGTCAAACATTTACTGTGTAGGCAGATGCACTGATGTTGAAGCTGTTGTTGATTTCAATAGGTCATTTCAAACCAGTCGCTTCCAAATAGCTGTCCCGTTTACACAGGAGTAGGTCAGTTTGCTCCTTGGCTCAGTTTGGAACTTGTTTTTAATTACTTTAATTACTTCTTGTTTTGATAAAATCCTGGCACGCAAGTTGATAGCACTGGCTTGGATTTTTAAAAATCATCTGTTCTCACAATTCATTGTGAGTAAGTCATTACCCATCCTTCAAAATACAAAGAAAGGTAGAAATAGGAGACAAAAATTACTGCAAATAGGTCATTAAGTAGTGGTGTTCTTGTCTCACATTACACCCAAAAACAAAAATAAAAACAATAAAAAGCAACTGAAATATATGCTTCAGATAATGAAAAATGAGTACAAAGGAATTAGCAGCAGCTGAGCTCTTGGAACACTGTTAAGAGTAACCCGTCTTTTATTTAACAGCTGGTTCCGTATCTACAATCCAATCTTACAGGATTTAAGCAACTTGAAATACTTAACTTCAGAAACGGGAGTGTGATTGTGAACAGCAAGATGAGGTTTGCTAGGTCAGTGCCGTACAACCTCACCAAGGCGGTGCATGGGGTCCTGGAGGACTTCCGTTCCACTGCAGCCCAACAACTAGACCTGGAAATAGACAGACATTCTCTCAACGTTGAATCAGGTAAAAAATGTAACAGGGAAACTTATGGGAATGTTTTGTTTGTTTTGTTTTTGAGCATATTGTTCAACTCTGAAACCATGAAAATTACATTTAAATCACACTTAACAAAACAGCCTTTCAGAAGCTACAGATCCCCTTATTAGAAAGGGAGAGTCCTAAAACACGCAGGTTAAATTTTTCCACATCCAAAAGCAAAGAATACGTGTACCTCTTACTTCACAAAGAGCTTTAATTTCCTTTTCGAACAAAACTTTTGCTGTGCTTTGGATTTTTTTTTTTTTAATATAACCAACTTAGCCAAGCAAAGTTACATTCTGCTAGAAGTCAAAAGCACTTTCTTAGTGAACTGCAACAACCTGAGGGTTCCTACCTCAGGAACCTTCCAGTCAGTGAACTGTCAGAACAGCCTCTTCACAACATAATTCAGGAAGAAATGGAAACAGCATCCTGAGGAGAGAAAAATAATCGGATCAGAATTCAAACTTAGAGAAAGTTACTTCAGAATCATCAAAAAAGAAAAGGAGAAAATAATTCCCTTTGCCAGTTTTATAACCTAGATCATGTGTAGGATAAAATTAAAAAGGACACAGCTTAATGTTACACAGCCTAATACTTTTTTTAGAGATGTTGTGGGAAGGGGAAGGGAGGGACAAGGGTGGGTAATTGGTGGGGGCACTCTTGGGGGTAAATCTAATCTTCAGAATCTATATACATTTTATATTATTTTGTTAAAAACTTGTATGATTGTTCAACAAATAAATTTCTCAATAAAAAATAAAAAAGGACACAGCTCTTAAAGATAAGGGGGCTGACCCAAATAACAGGAAGCAAACCTTGGTTCCAGTGGTCGAAGCAGAGTGTGTACCAGCGTAACTAGCTCTGCCCAAATAGGGAACTGTTCTCACCATTAGTTTCAAAACTCTTATTTTCTAACCAACTAAAGGAAGTTGTTTTTAATTCCCTGGAGCGAAAGAAAGAGGAGAGGGCTCCAGGAATACTGCCAAAGCAACCTTCCAGTCAGGTTCAAAACAAAGCCTCCTAATTGACTATGAATTAGTGAAGTGAATCTTTCAACACTTCTCTGGAGCTCTGTGGACTCACAATGAAGGCAAAGGGAAAAGGCCTTGGGCAAAAATGCAAGCCAGAAGGCTAGATAGGAAACGTTTATCTTTGAGAGAGCAGGGTTTTGAAAAACTTTAAGAAAAATTGCCTTCAGTACCTTAGTAAACAGGATCATTAAAAAGACAGAAAGCCCTTAGGCACTGAGCCTGGGAGTACTTCCCCCCAAGCAGGAGCAGCTAAGTGAGCACTCTGGATCCCCCTGAGAAATCAAAGACCCCCTAAATGCTGGTGAGAGGCTGCCTCTTCCCCTGAAAATTAATGTAGAACAGAGAAGGAAACGGGGTCCCTGTCATTAAGATCAGAAAATGAATCTCTCTTGTCACTTAATACAGATAGGGAAATGGGGAGGACTTGGGAAGTATATGGAGGTGAGACCAACCCCTCGTTTCCTCCCTCACTTAGGGACCCATCCAATAACCCAAGAAGGTCAATGCAAGCAGTCAGGTTGAGGCAGCAAAGAGCCCCCAGCCTGCACCTGTGGGGACAGGACAGGCTTCTCAATGTAGGTGCCACTTAAGATGTGCCTTAGAAAAAGGGCAGGAAGCTTGGAAAAGGAACCCTGGGGACACTGGAAGAAAGCACAAAATGGCAATGTTTTGGGGGGTTCACAGACCTGTGCACTAATAACAGCACCCACAAGTAGAAAATGGAGGTCATAACAGCTCTGAGGATTAACCAAAAGAATATTTACAGTCCTTAGCACAGTGTTTGAAGCATTGTAGTTGCCTAACAAATGTCAGTCATTATTATTGCAACACCATCATAATTAACTTGACCATTAATTTGCAACCTACCTAGGATACCAGCAACAGCAATAAAAAAGTACTGTGGCAAAAGGTGTTTGTGTGGGAGTTGTAGCTGAAATTATTTTCATTTCTTGTAAGCAGTTTTTTTTTTTAAGAGAGAAGACAGTGAGAAAGAGAGAGAGATAATCAATTTTATTGAGTTTTTCACATGGCTTTTGTCGCTCTGACACTTAGTTGTGTACCTGGGTGCTGGGGTCCGAACCTGTGTACTTGTGCATGCCAGGCAAGCGCCGAAACCATTGAGCCACAGCTCCAGCCCCCTCGTAAGCAGTGTTTATGTAGCTTTTCCTCTAAAGCAGCCAGTAGAAATGAGATGGTGCTAGCTAGCATCAGTTTAGTCCCTACTGGAACCAAATATATGACATGCTACCTGAGACAAGAATGCCTCAGGGTTGCCCACTATACCATAGGGCACATGCCCAGTTTGTATTTTTAATGGTGGAATGATAAAGGAAAACCAGAGCATGCTAGATAACATTGGAAACCACCTGCCTGCTTTCCAGAGGCAGCTCAACCTGAAATTGATCTGCTCAGAAGCTTCCAGAAAAGAGCACTTGCCAAAGCTAGGTGCAGCAGTGAATCTGACTGGAAATTGACTGACTGCATGAGTGACCACTCATGCTTCCTACGAGGGAGTCTCTGCAAACCCACTGAAACGTTACACTCAGCTTTTCAGTGAAATGACAGTCTATAATTCTTACTAGAAACCTAGAGAGAAAGAAAACTCACAATATAATGAATAAATGATTGAAAAAATGAGTTAATGTAAGAAGTCTGCAAAAGAAATGACTATGGTGAGCTAGTTAGGACATGAGCAATGCCTCAGCCAGGAGAGCAGATTAGAAAGTCAAATATGATTTTTTTTAAAGAGATAGAGAGAGAATAAGAGAGTTTGTTTTATTTTTTGCCTCCACATTTTTGTGTATGTGGTACTGGGGATCAAACCTGAGTCCTCATGCATGTCAGGCAAGTGCTCTACCACTAAGCCACCTCTCCAGCCCCTCAAATATGATTTTTAAAAGTAAAAAATAAAAAATGAATTTATGAATTCATCTATAAAAATCAAAATTATCAATCCAACATGCAAAAAGTTTCCTATGTATACAAGGTTATGAACAGGTGAGAAGCCACTGCGTGAACTATTCCTGAAAGTTTTCCTTTCAGTCAACAATAAGTGGGAAAGAAAAAGTAGAAATGAGCAGGGAGGGGCAAGCAAAGAGTGGTTATAAGAATTAGACTGGGCACCAAGCACACAGGGTTCCTCACTCACAGCTCAGGGTCCTGGTTTAGTTATTTCACCAAAGGCAAAAGGTATGTTCTTCTATGTAAACAGCAAGCAGGTGCTTGAGCTAATTAATCCACATGCCTAATCCAAAATAATAAGCGTTCGTGCGGCAACATATGACATGTTAGTGTATAAAATCCAGTTCCTACACAAAGGAATTACAGAGAAGGGAAAGCAGACATCTTCAAACTGTTCTGGGATCAAAACTATGACTTTTTCACTCAATGAACACTTTTTAATGATAATTTTCTTATGTGCCAGACTTCATGTGGACTTGGGATGGAGAGCAATGAGTTTTCTTTTACATCTCAGTTTGATGAGGTCTGGCATCCTGGACAGGAGAGAATGTAGAAGTAGAAATAATGTAAGGAATTCTCATACCTCTGGGATGGTCCATGTGCTGGCTGATGATGGATGGCTGGTGATGATGAGGACTGAGCAGCTGCCAACAGCTGCAAGGGGCCAGGACACTGCAGATCATGTAGCAGTATGTACTTCCACTGGAAGGTGGTGGCTGCTGAGAAAAAAGTGCAAGCAGTGATCAAGTACACACTTGGATAGGCACAAATGCCTCCCTCCCTCACCTGTTAGTCACCTCTCCTCCTCCTGTTCACAGCCTTGTTTCAATCCAGGGCAGAGACAGCACCAATTCCCCCCAAACTCACCACTATTGCTTCTGAACAGAGTTAATTAACTTCTTAATTCTATGAATTTATGTATCTCATAAAACATCTTGAAAGAAACAAAGCCTGCACAGTTATAGTGAAGTATTTCTAGCATCAAAACTCCTATGCAATTTTAGTTTGGGGAAATATTATAAAATTTTTTTAATTTGGCACTGCTGGAGAAGGAACCCAAGCCTCATGCATGCTAGACAAGTATGCTGCTACTGAGTCACATCCCCAGTCCCCTCTTTTGACTGTAGAAGAAATAGGTGTCTAAATTTTATAACATATGAAGAAGATTTTCAATCATTTTCTTCTATTTTTCTTTTTAATCTAGCAATGTGATAGCTACTTTGCTCCAAGTTTTTCAGGGGGACTGGATGATCTCTCCTTTTGATGGTTAGCTGTCATTGTGATTGACAGATGAGCTGATTAAAATATCCTTCTAGAACAACCAACCCGTGCAAGATCAGCAACCAGCTGATCTTGCTGCCTCTCAGGTCCCTGGACTCCAAATGAACATAATTATATCAGGTTCCTGGAAAACAAGGACTCAACTTCCATTTTATACCACTCTTGGCTCTTGCTGGTGTGCTCTTTCCAGGTATGGACATCTTGGGCAGCATACAGAAGAGCCCATCCTCCAGCATGTACTGAGGGAGACTGAGGGGCACTGACAATCAAAATCTCTGAACATATCCGAAGGTCATTTTAGAAAATATAGGAAAACTCCCTGATTCAGGTTTCTATCTTCTGAGTATTTGCTTGAACTCATTGATACTAGTCCAATCTGCTGAGGAAAGAAAATTAAATGGGAAATCTTCAGAAAGAAAAAGGCCAACTGCTGACAATACTTTGTCAACAATAAATACTTCGGTTTGTCTATGGAGACAATCCTAAGAACCTATCTGTAGAAAATGAGATGGCATGCTACACTTCCACGCTTTTCCCAGACAAGAGGGCTGAACACCAGATGCAAACTCAGATACTGGATTGCTCACCCTTTTACCCTTTCCTTTACCAGCTTCTTGTGAGAAATAGGAGATCAGAGGCATTCTACACAGTGGAGGGTAGGAAAGGTCTCCTACCTCCTTTTCAGAATTCCCCCGGCCTCCAGAATCACCTGCACTACCCATCCTTCCTCCCTCACCCGTATAAAGAATCACCCATTGTACAGTGAGATATACCAATCATTTCTTTAACTTATTAAAGAATCATTCAGATAACAAAGCTGGCATAAAGAGAATATAGAAACTGGAGTTTTCTATAGCCAGATTACGAAGAGATTGATGAAATAAGATTGATAAATTTAAAGCAGCACAACCATTGTATTTTAACAAATTTTTGTACATTAACTGCTGGCTTCTTAGAGTTCTGACATGTCTGGGTCAATATTAAATAGTGTGTCAAAGTTACTGCCTTCTAGGCATCAGCAAACTTTGTCTTCAAGGGCCAGTTAGTAACTATTTTAGGCTTTGCAAGCCAAAAAGCAAAATCGAAGATATTATATAAGAACTTATATAACCATTTAAAATTTAACCATTTAAAAATGTAAAAATCATCCTTGGCTTGCATGTTGTACAAAGGCAGACAGTGAATCAGATTGGTCTGCAGATGTCCCCATTTACTAGCTGAGATTGCTGGTAACTAACACAACATTTAAAGTCATACAGTCCACTTTTCTCCTTATTTCCAAACAGTGGATAATTTTTCTGAAGTCATCAATAGTTACCCAGCCTCTTGGTCCTTCTGACCCTTATCTTTATTGTTATAGGAAAGTAAGCAAGTAAATGATAATGCAGTCGTGAATCAGGTCCCTATTCACTCATACTTCAGTGAACAATTATGGAATACCTGCCATGAATCAGACACTATCACAGGCAGCAGGACCCAGTGATGAATCAACTCTATCTCTACCCTCAAAGAACAAAATACCTAGGAAGAGAAAAAGAAGCAAATATTTAAAACATTGTAATAGAACTTCTTAAGCACCATAATCAGGATGCAAGCAATATTATTATCAAGCACAGAGGAGAGAGCAATTGATTCCAGAGGTGAGGAGTGTCTCATGCATTTCACAGACAGTGATAATGAGCCCAGTCTTGGTTATGATGCTTGTGGACCCAGGCAGAGGAGTGCCAAGAGGCCATCCCAGAAGGCACAGGAGGAAAAAAGATCATTCTGGGAGACTCAAGGTACCTCAGTTACTCCACTGTGATAGCAGTTTTAGATACAGAGTAGAGCAAAGGGAGCTCAAATGGGCAGGAAGAGAAAGCAGGGAAGCCACTTCATCAAAAGCCAGATCTTAAAGCCTCTGCCACATCTATTTGTACACACATTGGTGTGTTGTTTCTTTTTCCCTATATGATGTAGGGTCTTTTAAAGTTAGACTTTAATAAATTATAGAAAGCTCCAAAAGTGTTCAAAGTAAGAAGTAGTCGTAAAAGTGTTCTAAAAACATCTACTTTAGCATTCATATAATATTGCATTTTTGGAAAATGGTAAAAATGTATAATTAAGTACAAATGGTAGTACATGGATTCATTCAGTTTTTCCAATTTTCAAATGCAAAAAATAATGCAAAATTAATAAGATCCCTTAAGGAATTAAAAAGACTCCAAAAATACTTGGGGGTTGGGGAGTGCTAAGAAAATGGGCCTTAGATGAAGTGACCTTTAGCCTATGAAGTTGATGTCTAGAGGCCAGGAGAGAGGCCACAGCTGAAAGTATACATTTGGGAAATCTCACTCAAAGCCAGAGAACAAGTAGAAATGACCCAAAGTGATGTGTAGAGTGGGAGGGGAGAAAAGGTGGGAATGGAACCCTGAAAAACCCCAATACTTAATGGGGAAATAAGATTGCCAGGAAAGCGACTCAAGGGAGAGAAGGAGGGAAACTAGAAGAGGATGCAGCGAGAGAGAGGAGCCAGAAGGACAACCAGCAATCTCAGCAGCTGGGAGGGAGCAGTGGGTGGAGGGTATGAAAAGGGACAGTAGGGAAGGCAAAGCCAATCTAGTGACACACCAGGCAGAGGCCGGATGCTGTGAGGTCGGAGGGAGACAGAAGGTGGCGTGTTAGCATCTCTGTCCACCTCTGTCCATAGCTTGGAGCCAGGCAGCCTCTGAAGTCAGGCTCCCTTTTCCCATAGAGACTAGGAGACCAGGGCTCTCTGCCTTCCTTGATGGCTGCATCTCAAAGAGATGGCTCCCGGACCCTGGACAAAGACAACCCTGAGTTTCAAAACGGACAGGAACCTTTTAAAAAGATTTACATCTCAAAGGATGACAGAAAAAATTGAGACTACAAGTTTTCTATAGCACACACTCTAGGTAAAGGGAAGTCAGGGGAGTCAGGAAGAAGCCTGTTCAAAATTTAGTGAACTGAGGGGAACCATTTTCTGTCTATGGCCGGATTTTATTATATTTACAGGCAATGCTCAGACAGAGCATTTACTTATTTCCAATTGCAGAATATGAAACAAAATCCAATCAAGCCTTTTTTTTCTTTTTCTTTTTTTCTTTTTTAATGTCAGAGTAAAAAAGGAGGTTTGTGGTAGTAATATCAGGAAAGGGAA
>PVKS010047596.1:0-12790 GCA_004027875.1 Aplodontia rufa | reverse complement strand
ATGACATTATCGTATGACTTCCCACTGCAGAAGATTAGGGTTAGTCACCAGGTGCACACATAAACTCCAATCACCTGCCCCACCATCACCACAAACAAATTCCCTTCTCTCCCACCACTGAAGCAATACAATTAAGTCACTTTTTTGGGGTTAAATCCTTATTCAATGATTATGTTACTGTAACTAAATAAAAAAATCATAGCTGATTCATTTAGAGGTTCCATAATTTCATTTCCTTTTGGGAAATATCTTTATTTTCCTATAATTAATAATTGTTTTATTTTAAAATTTGTTCAATTTTCTACATACCTTTCACTAATGCATACCCAAATTCTCTATCAAAACTCCAAAACTTCGGGGCTGGAGCAGTGGCTCAGCGGTTTCACAAGCACGAGGACCCAGGTTCAAACCCCAGCACCACGTACACAACTAAGTGTTGGAGCAACTAAGGCCATGTGAAAAACTAAATAAAGTTGTTTCTCTCTCTGTCTCTCTCACTGTCCCTCTCTCTTAAAAAAAAAAAGAACCCCAAAACTTCTCTAAACCCTTCCAAACATGTTGGATAATATATCATTAAAAAAAAGAAAACCACTTGGGTGATGGGACTGGGGACGTAGGTCAGTGGTAGAGTATGTGCTTAGCATGCTCAAGTCCTGGGGTCAATCCCCAGCGCACGCATGTGCGTGCACGCGCACACACATACACACACACACACGAAAATAAAATGATGACATCTAACCTGGAGTTCATCATCATTCATTCATCTCAAAAATCTTTTCTGCGTATCTTTTATGTGACAAAACTATTTTGGGAACTAGGATATAGCAAGGAACAGAATAGGCAAATAGCTTCCGTTGAGCTTCAATTTAAATGAGAAGAGAAACAACAAACAAACAAATATTACATTAGGAGATGACACATGCTAGGAAGAAAAATGAAGGAATCATTCCTATCTTACTTACTATAGCGTTTCTTACCTAGTTGAACAAAAGATGTTAAGATATATACAACTCTGAAAAGGCCATAACATTGTAGGACCATATGGCCTACTTCAACCATTTGCTGACACAATAAAATTATTCATTAAAGAGCCCCTTAAACCTTTAACTTCTTCATTTTCCTCTTTATTATTGCTCCCACCCTAGCCTCAACCCTAGCATTCACAATATGAATTCCTTTCCCCACACCCATATCCCTTATTAATATAAATTAAGGTGTGCTCTTTATTCTCGCTACATCAAGCCTAGCTGTATATGCTTCCTATGATCAGGATGAGCATCCAACTCCAAATATGCCCTAATCAGAGCCCTACGAGCCATAGCACAAACAATTTCTTATGAAGTTACCCTAGATATCATCCCTCGATCAGTCCTATTAACAAGTGGTTCATTCAATTTATCTACTCTAATCACAACCCAATAATACATAGGATTACTTCTTCCTTCTTGACCACTTGCAATAATATGATTTCTCTCAACACTAGCAGAAACAAACTGACCCGCATTTGACTTAACAGAAGGAGAATCAGAACTTGTGTCAGGATTTAACGTATAATACCTGCAGGCCCTTTTGCCCTGTTCTTTATAACCGAATGCACCAAAATTATTATAATAAATGTCTTAACTACAATCCTTTTTATAGGAGCACACTATGATTCGCTATTTCCCAAAATTTTCACAATAATTTTCATGATCAAAATCCTAATTTTAACATCAATATTTTTATGAATCCGAGCATCTTATCCATGATTCTGAGATGACCAACTTGTACACCTACTATGAAAAATTTTCTTACCACTAACCCAAGCCTTATGTATATGGTGCATTTCTATACCCATTATTGTAGCAAGTATCCCTCCACAAACTTAAAGAAATATGTCTAATAAAAGAGTTATTTTGGTAGAGTAAATTATAGAGGTTTAAATTCTCTTATTTCTAGAACTATACAATTTGAACCTAATCCTAAGAATCCAAAATTCTTCATGCTACCTAGTACACCATGTCCTACTAGTAATATAGTCAGCTAAATTAAGCAACCAGGCCCATACCCAGAAAATGTTGGTTTATACCCTTCCTTAATAATATAACTCCCTAACTTCTCTAACCATCTTATTTACATCTAGGTTGATTATGAATAGGGGGATTGGATATGGTCTTGTGTTATATTTTAGAGGTTCTTTTTTGTAAGGTTGACAGTTTTTTAATTTATTTGGGAGTATTTAGTAGTATTTGGTTACACTACTGCTATAGCAACAGAGGAATACCTCGAAACTTGAGGGTCTAATGTTGTGATTTGGGGTACATTGTTACCAGGTTTTAATTGTCTTATTAATAGTTCTATATGATCAGAGTCGTGACTGAGTTTAAAAACATGGACAATTGGGTAATGTTTGATGGTGATGAGCTTGGTTTAATTTAAGGAGATTCTATAGGGGTATGGAGTTGTGGAAGTTGATTAATAATTGTGGCTGGTTGGCCCTTATTTCCTAGTATTTTTATTGTTATAGAGATCACTCAATGTAACTAAATAATGACTGTTAGTGCGATAATGATGGATAGGAGCAATCACAGGAAATATGGTTTGATTAATCCTTTGTGGTTGGAAGTCATGGTTGAAGCTATTAGTGCTAGGGGAGAGGAATTTTCTCTTTCTTTCTTTTCTTTTTTTTTTTTTTTTTTTTTTTTTGAGACAGGGTCTTACTAAGTTGCTGAGGGCCTTACTAAGTTGCTGAGGCTGGCCTTGAACTTGTGATTCTCTTGTCTCAGCCTCTGGAATTATAGGCTTGTGCCACTGCACCTGGCTAAAGAGGTGATTTGAGTGGGGACCTAAATTAAAGAATGGAGTCATTGACATCTTATGGAGAAACACTCCTTGCAGAAGAACAGTCAGTAAGGACTTGTCAGTGATCATGAATTAAAAGCCAGACAAGTCAGCGTGATTGAGAATTCTCAGCATTTAGTTCACATGCAGTGACAGTGTTAGTTGAAAGCTGCAGTGAACGTGGGTTAGGCTTTTGCCCCTGGAGTGGAGCGGGTGAGGGGTGCTTATGATGCTGCAATGGTTGAAGCCCAACTCTAAAGGAAGGTAGCTGGGTAAGAAGAGGCTGGAGGGAAAGGTGCACTGACACTGAGAAAGTGGCCATCGATGGACTGGACGGTCCCCCTGGGTTGAGGCATTGATAGGGCTGGAATAATGGCAAGGATTTCATAGATAACTCACTGAGGAGAAATACCCAACTGTGAAGCTCATGAAGGAAACGCAAATCCAAGCAACCAGTAGCAATATACTAAAATCAGTTAGTCAGATGTGATTGAGTTCTGGCAAAATGGGGGTGGGGGGAGAAAAATCACT
Source organism: Aplodontia rufa (assembly GCA_004027875.1). Classification (NCBI taxonomy): domain Eukaryota; kingdom Metazoa; phylum Chordata; class Mammalia; order Rodentia; family Aplodontiidae; genus Aplodontia; species Aplodontia rufa. The sequence goes on along the minus strand of PVKS010047596.1, from coordinate 9,439 downwards.
CAGGGCCTCACCAAGTTGCTGAGGCTGGCTTTGAACTTGGGATCCTCCAGCCTCAAATTAAATTAAATTTAATTTTTTAAAATGGCTTTTAGGAGTGCGTTCTCTCTCTAGCCCTCTCTCTTTCCGTAGCAAGAAGGACCTCACCAAATGTCAGGACCTTGATATAGGACTTTCCAGCTTCCAGAACTGTGAGCCAATGAGTTTCTGTTCATTATCATTTATCCAGATTGCAGATTTTGTGCAGACCAATTGAGGAAGAAAATCTCAATTTTGTGCACCTGAAATAAAATAAATAAATAGAATAAGGGTATTCAGCATATGCTGATATTATTCCAGCTAACTATTGCTGCATAATGAAACACCCTGAAATTATTATCTTAAAAAAAAAAAGAAAGCCAGGCTTGGTGGCGCACACCTGTAATCCCAGTGACTCAGGAAATTGAAACAGGAGGATCACAAGTTCAAAGCCAGCCTCTGCAATTTGATGACTCCCTGAGTGATTTAGCAAGACCCTGTCTCAAAATAAAATTAAAAAGGACTAGAGATGTGGCTCAGTGGTTAAACACCCCTGGGTTGAACCCCTAGCACTAAACAACAGCAACCACCCCTTTTGTTATTATCTCACTATTTTGTGGCTCAGAGATCTGAGTAAGCCTGGTTCTTCTGTTTCCACAAGGTCCATTGGGTGGCAAGAACAAAGAATATACTTTCCAGAAATATAAAGAACCAGGCATAGTGACACATACTTGTAATCCCAGCAACTCAGGAGGCCGAGGCAGGAGGATCACAAGTTCAAGGTCAACCTCAGCAATTTAGTGAGACCCTGTCTCAAAATAAAAGAATAAAAAGGGTTGGGGATATGGCTCAGTAACAAAGCACCCCTGGGTTAGATCCCCAGTACCAAAAAATAAAAATAAAAAAGTTACAATTTAATAGAAAGACAAGCAATCCAATATAAAAAAGGACAACGGATCTGAACAAGTATTTCTTCAAAGAAGATAGACAAGGAGTCAATAAACTCATGAAAAGATGATCCTCATCACTAGCTATCACATAAATTCAAATAAAAACCAAAATGAGATGCTACCTCATACCCACAAGGATGGCTTAATTAAAAAACATAATGAAAAGTGTTGTCGAGAATCTGGGAAAACTGGAATGAACTCTCACACACTGCTAGTGGGACTGTAAAATGGTGAAGCCATTTTGGGAAATAGCCTTGCAGTTCCTCAAAAGCCTAAATGCTGGGGTTGGCATGGTGTTTCAGTGCTTAGAGTGCTTGCCTGGCATGCGTGAGGACCTGTGTTCAAACCCCAGCACCATATGCACAATCATGTGTCAGAAAAACAAAAGCCAGATTAAAAAAAACTAAATAAATTGATTCTCTCTCTCTCTCTCTCTCTCTCTATTTCACTCTGACCCTCTCTCTCTTAAAGGAAAAAATAAAAAATAAACTTAAACATTTACTTACCATATCAATCAGAAATTCCACTCCTAGGAATATACCCAAGAGAAATGAAACATATGTCAATAAAAAAACTTGACTTGTATACACATGTTTGTCACAGCATTTTTCATAGTAGACAAAAAGTAGAACAACTCACTAACTCACTAGGCACCTGCCACATGCCTGTAATTCCAGAGATTTAGGAGGCTGAGGCAAGAGGAAGATTGCAAGTTGGAGGCCAGCCTCAACTACTTAGCAAGGCCCTAAGCAACTTAGACCCTGTTTCAAAAAGGGCTCTGGGGATGGGGCTGGAGTGGTGGCTCAGTAGTTTTGGCGCTTGCCTGGCATGTGCGAGTATGGGAGTTCAAACCCCAGCACCAGGTACACAACAAAATCTCGGAGCAGCAAAACCCACATGAAAAACTAAATAAAATTGATTCTCTCCCTCTCTGTCTCTCTCTCTCTCTCTCTCTCTCTTACTGTCCCTCTCTCTTAAAAAACAAAAAACAAAAACGGGGGGTGGCTGGTGATGTAGCTCAGTGGTAGAGTGCCCTGGGTTCAATTCTAGTACAAAAAAAAAGAAAGAAAGAAAGTAGAATAACTCAAATGTCTATCGATTGATGAACAGATAAATAAAATGTGGTATATACACAAAATGGAATAGGATTTGGCAACAAAAATCAATGAAATACTGACATAGGCTACAACATGGATTCCCTTTGAAAACATGTTAAATGGAAGAAGCCAACCATGTAGGACCACATTTTATGATTCCCTTTATACGAAATGTCCAGAATAGGGAAATTATATATAGAGAAAGTATGTTAGTGGTTGCTTATGACCTGGTGGTAGTAGGTGAGTTGGGAAGTGATAGCTAAGGGGTGTAAGATTTGATTTTGGGTTGGTGAAAATATTCTGGCCTCTTTCTGCCTCCGCTGCTGCCATGGCACCCGTGAAAAAGCTTGTGTCGAAGTGGGGCAAAAAAAAAAAAGAAGCAGGTTCTGAAGTTCACCCTCGACTGCACCCACCCCGCAGAAGATGGAATCGTGGATGCTGCTAATTTCGAGCAGTTTCTCCAAGAGAGAATCATAGTGAACGGAAAAGCTGGGAATCTTGGTGGAGGGGTTATAACCACTGAAAGGAGCAAGAGCAAGATCACTGTAACATCTGAGGTGCCTTTTTCCAAAAGGTATTTGAAACATCTCACCAAAAAAATATTTGAAGAAGAATAATCTATGTGACTGGTTGGGTGTAGTCGCTAACAGCAAAGAAAGTTATGAATTACGTTATTTCCAGATTAACCAGGATGAAGAGGTGGAGGAAGATGAGGATTAAACTCTTTTACCTGGAATATTTTGTATGAGTTCTTCAATAAAACTTGGGAACCAAAAATATATATATATATCTATATTCTGACCTGATTGTAGTGATGGTTGCATATCTGTGACTATAATAAAAGCCATAGAATTACACACTTCAAATGGGTGAATTGTATAGCATGTAAACTATATCTTAATAAAGCTATTTTTTTTAAAAAGTATGAAGGCAAAGCACACAATAGAAGATATTTACAACTATTGTCAAAATAGGACTCATTCAGAAAATATGAAGATCTTTAAAAGTCAGTAAGAAATAAAGCAACACAATAGGAAAAAAAATAAAAGACTTGGATAAGTGTTTCATAGAAAAGAATATCTAGGGGCTGGAGCAGTGGCTCAGCCCTGCTTGGTGCTTGCCTGGCATGCACAAGAACACGAGTTCAAATCCCAGCACCACATACGCAACTAAGTCTTGGAGCAACGAAAGCTACATGAAAAAACTAAATAAAAATTGTTTCCCTCTTTCTCTCTCTCTCTCTCTCATTGTCCTTCTCTCTTTAAAAAAATTAAAAAAAAGAATATCTAAATGGTCAATAAGCATCTGAAAAGTGTTCAATATAGATAGCCATTATGAATATGTATATTTAAGCTACAGTGCGATACCACTCAGTCCATTTTCTATTGCTATAACTGAATGCTACAGTCTATGTAATTTATAAATAAAAAAGGTGTTTCTCAGCCCGCAATTCTATAGGCTTTGGGATACAAGGTTGAGAGGCCACATCTGGTGAGGGCATTCTTGCTGGTGGGGACTCTGCAGAGTCCCAAGGAAGCATAGGGCACCACTTAGACAGACATGTGCTAGAGGCAGAATCAAACTGGCTTTTGTAACAGGACCACTCCCAGAAGACCCACGAACTCGAACTCATTAACCCTCTAATCCACGAATACATTAAACGCCTCTTAAAGGTCCCACGTGGTCCCGCCTCTTCATATCTCCCAGTAGAGATTAAATTTCAAAATGAGTTTTGGTGGGGACATTAAAACCTTAACAACTATATACCCATCAGAATGGCTAAAAAATTGATAATATTAAATTTTTACAAAGTGGTGAATTCTCCACATGCAGCTAATGGGATGGTATAAACATTTTGGAAACCTATTTTGGTATCCATGAAAGTTGGACACGCTGGGTGTGGTGACACACGCCAGTAATCCCAACAGCTCTGGAGGCTGAGGCAGGGGGACCACAAGTTCAGCCAGCCTCAGCAATGTGAAGTGAGAAAAGTGTATAGAAATGTTCATGTGACATGCCCTTCATTTTTACCTTATGAATATATACACCTTTATATAAATTAAATGGTCCTGAGTGATATAAAACAAGGTAAATGGGTAGTTATCCCTGGATGCAATCACAAGTGTTTTTTTGTTTGGTTTTGTTTGTGTGTCTGTGTATTTTCTGATCTTTCTGTAATAAGCCTTTATTGCTTTTCTAATAAGAAATAAAGTCATTTTGTAGTATTGACTGGGGAATAAACCAACAGATCAATAGAACAGAATAGAAAACTAAGAAAGAGATTCAATAGATATAAGAATCTGATGGGTGATAAAGGTGGGATTTCGAATCAATGGGGAAAAGATGGTAGCTCGATACATTTCAGCGGTTCAACTGGCTAACAATTTGGAAGGAGAAGTTGAGCTCTGCCTCATACCGCATGCTGCATAAACCTCCACATTATTTGAAAGCAAACAAAAAGCTTATTAACATCCAATTTTTAATGCAAAAACATGAAAATTTGAAAGAAAATATAAGCCATCAGTTCCGTAGCCTTGAGTGGAGGCTTTTTCTAAACCGAGAAACAGAACTAGCAAGGATAAAGGAAAAGGTTGGCAAATTTGACAACAGAAAAACTAAAACTACTGTAACAGAATTGTGTGTACACATACACATACATAAGTTCACATTAACTGTCACAAAATACCTAGGAATGAGTTTAATAAGAACTGTGGAGAGGCTGGAGCAGTGCCTCAGTGGTTATGGCGCTTGCCCTGCATGTGCAAGTACTCGAGTTCAAACCCGAGTACCCACGTACACAACGAAGTCTCCGAGCAACGAAAGCCATGTGAAAAGCTAAATAAAAATAGATTCTTTCTGTCTCTCTCTCTCTCTCATTGTCCCCTCTTTCTTTAAAAAAAAAATTTAAAAAAAAAAGAACTGTGGAATGTCAATTGATGAAGAAAATTATTAAACTTCCTCAGAGGACATAAAAGAAGACCTGGGAAAAATGGGGAGTTTGGTGGGATTTATTCACTGTAGCTTTACTTATATGTAAAAGACAACACAGAGAGAAAAGCCAATATTTCTACTTGTAGATTAATCCCCCTGACTGCAGGGGTTAAAAAGATTGAGTTAGCTACGAAGGAGTTTGTAGCAGCAGGGAGGAACTCTGCCCTACTCCCACACTCAAACCCTGGATGAGGAGGCTTTGCTGCACTGCCACTGGGCTCTGCTTAGCAGGGCCTGGGCTCATGCCCCAGGCAGGGACTCACCCTCCTCTGTGCTGACCCTTTTGTGCCCTGATTCTGGTAGCTCCCAAGCTGCCTCTGGGCAGGTGAGGCCACACCCACCTCTGTCATCACACTGGGACCTGGCACACTGGGATCTACTGATCAGCTTAAAGTTCCTTACCTGGAGGGTCCCAGATTCCCCAGCCAGAACCTGCCCGGTGCTCCAGCCCAGCTTCCACCTGGAGCCCTGAGGGAGACGGACAGACATGGAAGGCCTGCCAGTTCACGGTCCCAGCCTCCCACCCCAGAAGACCTAGGGTTGCATAGGGTTGCAGTGTGTCTACCACAGGGGATGCCTCTCATCACTGTAACAGTAGGGCACTATGGCAATATGGCATGGTGGTGGAGGATGAAATGGTCCCATGAAGAGCCAAATGCTGTTAGAACCTAGCTAGGGAGAAGGAACAGAGAGATTGGGGCACTGTGGCATATACATATAATCCCAGCGATTTGGGAGACTGAGAAGGAGGATCTCAAGTTCGAAGCCAGCCTGGGCAATTTAGTGAGACCCTTTCTCACAATTTTGGGAAAAAAATATTAAAAGTATCCTGGGTGCTGGAGCAGTGGCTCAGCGGTTACAGCACTTGCCTGGCATGCCTAAGTACACAGGTTCAAACCCCAGCACTCACATGCACAGCAAAGTGTCAGAGAAACAACAGCCATGTGAAAAGCGATTTTCTCTCTGCCTCTCTCTCCCTCTCTCAGTGTCCTTCTCTCTTTAAAAAAAAAAATATATATATATATTCTGGGGATGTAGCTCATGGTAGCACCCTTAGGTTCCATTCCCAATACTGAAAATAAAACAACAACAGAAATTTTAGGCTGCCTGAGTTCAAATCCAGATTTCATATTTGCTAGGTAGCTGTGTAACTTTTGACAAGCTACTTAACCACTCTGTGCCTCTCTTTTCTCCTGCGTAAGATAGCATTGTTCTAAAATACTATTATTATAATATTTACTTTACAGGGCTGCTATAAGGATTAAACAAGGTTGCCTGGCATAGTGGTGCATACCTGTAATCATAGTAATTTGGGAAGCTGAGGCAGGAGTTTAAAACCAGCGTTAGCAATTTAAGGAGGCCCTAAGCAAGCAACTTAGTGAGATCCTGTCTCAAAATAAAAAATAAAAAGGGCTGGGGATGTGGCTCAGTGGTTCAGTGTCCCTGGGTTCAATTCTCAGTATCAAAAAATAAAATAAAACAAAACCAAAGAAGGTAATATATATAAAGCATACCTAGGGGTGCTGGAGCAGTGGCTCAGCAGTTACGGCACTTTCCCGGCATGCACAAGTACACAGGTTCAAACCCCAGCCCCCACATACACAGCTAAGTGTCTGAGCAACAAAAGCCATGTGAAAAATTCAATAAAAATTGATTTTCTCTGTCTCTCTCTCACTGTCCTTCTCTCTCTCTCTCTTAAAAAAAAAAAAGGCATACTTAGAACCATGCCTGGAACTGAGTAACCATGTAAGTATTAGTTGTTGCCACCATTACAATGCAATTAAAGAGACTCAGAAAATCTCTGCCCAGGCCTAGCTCCACCCTGGACAACTGGCTACTTTAGAACCTTTCTTGAGAAGGAAGCAGGAACCTGGAGATGTTGCTTCTGACACCATGGCCTGTCATCACCCAGCAGTACCAGTTGAAACCCCTCTCCTGTCACTCTGCAGTGAAAGGAACCTGGACTAAGATGGAAGGATCAGGGTGCGTATTCTGCATTGGTTCTCACACCTAAGCCTCTCTGGTGTCAGTCATTTGCTCAGCTAATAATGCAGTGAGTGGTGCTTTGATCCTCACTGCTACGGATCGGTGTTCACTGGCTCCTCTGGGAAACCATCTGGAGATTGGCAAGTGAGGCTTCCCAAGGTTGCCTGGCTCAGGGCCAAACCCCACCTCCACCCTGCTCAGGACTGACACTCCTGACATTCAAAATATCCACTGTAGGTTGTCAATGAAAATGCAGAAGACAGAACAGTAGGTATAATACAATTACTGTTTAAAACATATGTGAACTGGGCATGCTGTGCACCTCTAGTCCCAGCTACTCAAGAGGCTGAGTCAGGAGGATCACTTGAGTCTAGGAATTTAAGGTCATCGTTGGCAACATAAAGACTGTGTCTCTTAATAAATAAATGAATAAAACATACATGAAAATGCATTTTGCATTTTCATCAAAGTCTGAAAAGATGTATGCCAAATAGTGCACAGTATTTAACTGTGGTTTTTCCAGGACTGAGGTGAGGGGATAAGGGAGATACTTTCACTTTTTGTTGTAGAACCATCACTGCTTTTGGAAGTTTTCATAGAAAACATGGGCAAATGACCATGTGTGGTGGCATACACCTGTAACCCCAGTGACTAGGGAGGCTGAAGTAGGAGGATTGCAAGGTCAAGGTCAGCCTCAGCAATTTAACAAGACCCTAAGGAACTTAGCAAGATCCTGTCTCAAAATAAAAAAATGGAAAGGAATTGAAGTTGTAGCTCAGTGATAAAGCATCCCTGGGTTCAATCCCCAGTACCAGAAAGAAACAAAGAAAGAAAGAAAGAAAGAAAGAAAGAAAGAAAGAAAGAAAGAAAGAAAGAAAGAACATGTACAACTTGCACTATTTTTTTCAGAAAACATAAAATCCCAGGAACATATTTACATTTATGGCAGACAACGTGTTTAATCAATATATGTGTGTTTATGAGTAGGAAAAAAGTTGCAGAATAAAATAGCAGGATCGGTTAACCCTAGAGGAGAGTAATGAGGTATTTTAATGTTCATCTTTATCTTTTCCTATATTTTCCACTTACCAATTAAAAAAAGAATGCATTACACTTTTCTAGTCAGAAAGATATGGGGACCGAGGGTGTATCTCAGCAGTGAATCACTTGCCTAGCATGGGCAAAGCCCTGGGTTCCATCACTAGCACTTCAAAAAAAAAATGTACATATGATTTTTTTTTTTAAAGAGAGAAGGACAGTGAGAGAGAGAGAGACAGAGAATCAATTTTTATTGAGTTTTTCACATGGCTTTTATTGCTCCGACTCTTAGCTGTGTACTGGGGTTTGAACCTGCATACTTGCGCATGCCAGGCAAGTGCCGTAACTGCAGAGCCACCGCTCCAGCCCCTGTATATATGATTTTTAAGTTAAATGAAAATATACCAATAAAAACAGGAAATTGGGGGACTGGAGCGGTGGCTTAGCTGTTACTGTGCTTGCCTGGCATGCGCAAGGGTGCAGGTTTGTACCCCAGCACAACAGTGTCAAAGCAACAAAGGCCACATGAAAAACTAAATAAAAATTGATTCTCCCTCTCTCTCTCTCTCTCTCTCTCTCTCTCTCACTGTCCCTCTCTTAAAAAAAAAAAGAAAGAAAGAAAACAGGTTATTGAAGAGATGTTGCTCTAAGGAACATCCTGTGAGGCTTTGTATAGCCCAGACTTTCAGCTGGCTTTGTTGGGGCCCTGAGCTGCCCATGGGGGATACATTTGTGATTATCAGTTAATATTAGTCTGAGGTTCCTCACTAATTACAAATAAGCCCTTTAACTTATAGCAGTGTTCAGCCCAGGACTAACGATGCTGGTGAGATCAATGGAGTTTGGGAATGAGAATTGTTTCTCAAATTTTAATGTGCACATCATCGTGGAGAATTTGTGAAATGCAGATTTGGATTCAGGGTCTGAGATTCGCATTTCTGACGGGCCTCCGCCAGCTGCTGCTGTTGCTGGTCCAGCAATCATACTTTGAGTGGCAGGTGTTAGACAATGCCCTTTGTGCCCATGAAATCAATAGATTGGAAGGCACTCCTGAGAATATGTGTTCCTCTCTGCTTCATGACCCTGGCTAACATAAACTGAGAAGCTTTCCTCTGCCATGCCCTTCCACCATGATGGGCCTCATCTCAGGCCCAGAGCAATGGAGTTGACTGACCATGGACCGAGCCTTTGAAATTGTGAGGTAAAACAAACTTTTGCTCCTCAAAAAAAAAAAAAAAGTCTTCCTGCTTCCCCTAAAGGACTGTAATTCTTCCTGAAGCATTTCAGATAGCAGGACAGTGCCTGGCACACACCAGGTGCTAAATAGATAGATGGTAGTTGGCTGAAATACAGTTATTCTCA
>PVKS010047595.1:0-12765 GCA_004027875.1 Aplodontia rufa | reverse complement strand
GAACTAAGTGGGAAAACAGCAGGGAAAGCGAGACTTTATTTTGAATGATAGATGCCGTTAGGGACAGAGCTATTTCATGGGTGTGAGTGCGATATTGAAGTTAGGAGAATGTCCTTACCCTCAAAAGATACATACTGAAGTGTAGAGTGGCGAAGCGTCACAATATCTGTAATTTTCAAATGATGCAGCTAACATCCGCACACATTCACACTGAGAGGTGCAACATGCTAACAAACAGCAGTTGCAAGCTGGTGGGGGGCAAACAGACACTCCCGTACTGTTATTTCAATTTTCTTGTATATTTGCAAAATGTCAGTAAAAATTTTCGGAAAAACCCCTTATAAAATAGCGCCTGAACGCTGTCGTGGAGAATGAACGCGGCTACTTTTTCTCCCCCTGTCCCGGGTGGGACAAATCTTTGAGCCAGCAGCGCTCAAACTCAGTGGAATCTGGACGGGAAGAGCAATGGGTAGCGCTGGCCTGAAGCGGCCAAAGCCCTGGGCAGCAGGCTCAGAGTGCTCGCGCGGGGACCTCGGGCAGCCGGACACAGTGCGCTGCGGAGGAGCCGCGCTGCTTGCTAGCTCGCTTGCCTGGGAACCGAGACGGGGGACTGCTTCCCTGGCTTTTCTCCGAGGCCCCGGGCCCAAGTCCGACTGGGTAGGCTCCGCTGCATCCGCGGACTAATAAAGAAACCCACGCACCACAGGAAGCTCAGCCGCGCGCTGGCAGCTGCGGCGGCTGCCAGAGGGTCCCCTATGCTCCCCCAGGGAAGCCAAAGTTGTCGCAGCTCTAGACTGTGCAGGAGATGGTCGAGAACCGCGTGCGGGCTGTGGGAAGAAGTCAGGTGCCGAAAGAAAATAGCAATAAAACACGCACTCACGTACGCACGCACACACACCAAGTCAGCGCTCAAAAATAAAAGCACGGATCCCGCGGTGCTCCGCGCTCGAGTTTCTTGAGCATTTTACTGTGCCATTTCTGTAGAACTGATGTAAAAGCTTAAATTGAATTTCTTTGCAAGGGCGATCTTGAAGACTCAAAAGAAGTTGCAATCAGCGCAGGGCCTTTTCGCGGGCGTCTGTGATTTTTTGGGCGCGCGCTGAGTGGGGTGGGGGGGCCAAGAGGGCAATGGAGTCTTCCAGGGTCTGCAAAGCTGTTTTGAAACGTTAACCAAAAAGATTTTACAAACCAAGGTTTTCTTTCCCCGAAAGGTTTTTAAAAGGGCTGATTACCTGTGTACTGTTTCGGTGGGCGCTAAAAACTGTTAGTAGGAACTACAATTTCCCTATCAACATCTTCACAACCCTTCATGGTCAGGGCTGAAAGTTTGCCGGGCTGTCAGACGTGTCAGACACGCTCCTAAACCCTCAGACTGATCATTTATAAAGCTCCGGTGTCCTTGGGGTGAAAGGCTTTTTCTGGGCTTTTAAGGCTCGGCTTGATGGGGAAATTTGCTTGGGTTGCTGCACTTAAGTATTCATTTCCTTACCTAAATTCAGAAGATTCCAGCGCTCTAAGATGGAAGTTCAGTTTGTGGCACGTCCTCTAAAGAAAAATGGCAACAGCTTTCTTTATTAAACTCCTTTTGCAACATCAGCAAATTAGCGAGCCAGTTGAATATTGATGAATTCTTTGAGGGTGAGTAATATGGCTACAGGCCCAAGAAAGTGAGGGAGGGCAAGCTTAAGTATTTATTCAAGTGAACAATCTTCAAATATTTTCAAATATGGTGTCTTGAGGATTTTCTTAGGACCTTGGAGGCAAACCCTGATTCTGCAAATGGCTTCTCATTAGTCCCTTCCCAACTTGACAAAATTCACAGAACATAAATTGCCCTAAAAAGCATCCAGAAACTCATCCTAGGATTAGCAGGGGGACAAGGCTCACCAACCTGGGTATTAGGGAGGCCTGCAACTGGAGGCAGGGGACTTCTCACGGAGCAACTAGGAATCCCAAACCAAACGCACTAATTTTTTTTTTGTCACTTCTGAAATACTGTTTTGAAGCGGGTATTTTCAAGAAAATAGCACATTTCCCCCCGTTTTCCTCCATGTAAAATTCAGAATTTACCTTGATAAAAAATAATTATTTTAAGCCAGGAAAGGAGAGTTTAGCAATAGCGTTGAAGGGTCTGAAGGCGCAGCTGAGAAAAATAAATTAGCTCTACAGTGGAGATATTCGACAGGGAGGTTATGAATAAGAATTTGGAATAATTTTGGGAAAGTTTTCCGAAAAACAGTTGTGAATGAGTCTTTGGAAATAAATATTAAGGTATCAAGTTGAATTGAAACTTCTTGAAATTACAAAGTAAATTTCTAGAATTTAGCATTTTTTCATTTTAAATAGAAATGCCTTTTATGATTGTTTTCACCAAGGCCTTGACTTAGGAAAACAAGATTTTCCTTATGTTGTAAATATCCAGAAGTCTTCAGAGAGATAAAAATCAAGGTAGAGTTACAGATTTAACAGAAAGAAAACAACTAGAATCGTGTTATGAAGCTTCTACTGTGTTATTTATAAAGGGTTTTTTCAGGGTTCAAGCAAAGGCTAGTGGCAACTAGTGACTATATAATAATGCCTGCCCTATTGCCAGATTAAACCAAAAAGATAGTGCCCTTTTTATTTTATGAAATTAGTTACGATAAAAATAGTTATTTATGATAAAACTTGAACTTTGAACTTTGGGAAAATATTCAGACCTTCTCCCACCCCCATGATCTCACCAGAAAAACGTAGAATGAATTAGTAAAATTTTCCTTTCTGCCAAAGTAAGTCAATGGCGGCTTTTGCTTTTGATCTCAAGATCTCTTTTCCCTCCTCAGAAATGCAATTGCTCCTTCAGTGCTGCTGGGATTTCTTCTTTAAACATGTCATGTTTTTCTTGTTGGGTGTGTACTATTATTGTCTTAATTACTCCTGGAATTTTGCCCATTGAATCAAAGACTGTCTCAAATGACAGAAATGATCGGACGTTTGCACAAAAGAGGGCCACAACGAAGGGGTGTAGGAGAGCCTTCCTCTCTCTTGATACCCCTGCTGGCCCGGTAATGTGACTGTCCTAAGTGGATATGGCTTACTGTCCTTTGCACAGAAAGTAAGCTCACAGAGCAAAACGTAATGACAGGGACTTGGAGACAGAAAATCCATCTCTTGTGTGTTGTGGCTAGAACTGGGCTTCAAGTGTACTCCTAGGCTAGACTTGGTCACTTACATTCTCCATAAAATTATGGTGATAAGTTTCTGACTTTACACTTCTAGCACTTTCCTGGAGTCTCACCTAACCATGAAAAAGAGAAAAGAAAAAGAAACTCCAATACATATCAACGTCAACGTGTCAAATGTATTCATGTTCAGGGAGGTTGAAGTGCATTTGGACAGTTGGTTCCTCCATTTAAATTTTAAAAATTGAAATAAACCCAAACAAATTCACAAGTAATCAGCCAAAGGAGGTCCTGTAAAAAGCACAGCGCTCTGCCAAGGCTGAATGACGTCACTTTCAGGATCTTGCTATGTAAAGGGAAAATGCTCCTGGGGGCAAATAATATCTTACTGGATAGAGAGAAGAGGAGGGAACAGGAAATTAAGTCTGCGGAGGGATGCTATCTTTGTTTGAAATAAGGTGCAGTTATGTGTTTTCCAAAGCATGAAACACTTTGTCGACAGAGAAGGAGGGAAAGTCAATGTGTATAACTGAAATATTTCCATGAAAGTTGTTAACATAACTGAGGGGGGAGTGGAGAGAGAGGAGAGTGTGTTAATTGAGTCTCTAGAACTGGTGGAAAAATGTGTTCTTTTTACCTCCTGTCTCATTTTTTATAACTTTTATTTATTTTTATGCAGTGCTGAGGATGGAACTCAGGGCCTCACACGTGCTAGGCAAGTGCTCTGCCACTGAGCTCCAACCCCAGCTCCAACCTTCCGTCTCTTAAAATAATCTTTTTGTGCATTGCTGGGGATTCAACCTAGGGCCTTGCACATGGTAGGCAAGTATTCTACCACTGAGCTACACCCCCTCACCGTTCTTGTAATAAGAATTTGGTGGGATTTGTGGTAGTTAATGATCAGAGTAAGCTCATCCATTGGTATGAGAAAGGAAATAGAAATCTGGACCCAGTTTTTAATGTTAGCATTTGTCCTAAACCCACGGCTCAGTAGCTTCTTTAGCCTATAGTATCCAGGAATGCCTAGGCCATAGGCATCATGAAAAGAGGTGGAGAGGAAGTGCCAGTGCAAAAGAGAAAGAGAATTTGCAACAAGAAAAAGGAAACCAAGTCTTTCCCCTCCTTTCCAATGTCTGTCCTCAACTTCAAACCCTCAACTTGCCACCACTAGGTCATCAAGGCAACTGTCTGATGCCACCCCACTGATCTTTCAACTGACTTCTGCTCTTCACTAGACTCCTAAGTTCTGCCTGGAAAACACTTTGTGTGTGTGGTGCTGGGGATGGAACCCAGGGCCTCATGCATGCTAGGCAAGGCTCTCTACCACTGAGCTATATTCCCAGCCCTCAAAACACACTTTTGGTCTTATCAATCTTTTGCACAAAAATCACCTGACTAAAAAGCTTAACTCCACAATGTGGCATTCAAGACCGTCTTCAATCTGCCTCTAATCTGCCCCTCAGGTTGTACCCCATACCCTCCAGCTGCACCTTCTTCATACTTCCCTGGCCCAATTCAGATGCCACCTTCTCCTTGAAGCTTTCTTAGAAGGCCTCGGAGTTGGAGTTAACTGCCTCTATCCCGTCTTAGAATAATGAAGCTAGCTGTGCTGACACTGTTTTGCTAACAGACATAAGCTCCTAGAGGGTGGAGATATATCTATCTGAAGGTATTTTGTCAGCACTTCATGTGCAATAACTTGCATCATTTGGTGTCCAATATGTATTTGTCAAATGAGTGCATAGGAGGAGGTGTGTTGTAGTGTGTTGGTAGTAAGATAATAGCAAACATCCTCAAAACCATTCGCTTAGGTGATTTTCAGGTGCTGACCAAAGGTTATTTAACCCCATCCAACATGCTGGCTTAACAGAAGTCCATCTGGGACTGACATTGGGAACATATCCCTTGGAATAATATGGAATTAATGTGCTTTTAAATTAGGTGCTTGGTACTATAAACACTCTCCTGAAAAAAAAACTATCACCAACATTTTGTACTTTTAAGTTTCAAGTTGATCTTTGAAGGGAAAGTGGAATTTGGACGGAACAGGGCAAACAGCATTTTCAGGGGCCTAGTGGTGGGAAAGAGCTAAAGGGAGATCGGCCTAGCTGGACTGAGAATTTCTATTGGGGAATCAGTTGGATAAATAGGGTGAGTTCAGATAATGAGGGGCCTAGAAGTTGGCAGAAAAGTTTTGTTTTGTTTTGGGGGCCGAGGACTGAACTCAGGACCTTGAGCAAGCCTCTGCCACTGAGCTAAGTCCCCAACCCCAGCAGAGAAGTTTTGACTGCCGTTGTAGGAATATGCGGAAACTTTAAAGGCGCTTGCACAGGGGCATGGTATAATAAAAACAGTGTTCTCAGCAGATTCACTTAGCTTACACGGTAACCTTCGTACTGCAGATGATGGTAAACTTATGAGTAGCTCGATAATTGGAACATCCCAGTCTTCACAATACAGAGGAATGAATTTCCTTATTTAGGGAGAGAAAGGGTACAAAAATTCTACTTACTATATGCCAACTATGTATCAGGAAGGTGCTAGATGTGCTAGACCACCCCCCAGCTATTCTCCCCCTCCTCTCCCCAGTCCTCCTAAATGTCTCTCACACCTGCACATGCACACACCAAAAGTTCCCACTAGGATTTTATTTTAATTGACCTTTAATCAATTTCCTGTCTCCTTATTAGAAGTATTTTTTAAGAGAGAGGGACAGAGAAAGAGAGAGAGAGAGAATTAATCTTAGTTTTTCATGGACTTTCATTGCTTGGACACTTCACTGTGTACGTGGTACTGGGGTTCAAACCCGTGTACTTGCACATGCCAGGCAAGCACTGTAACCACTGAGCAACTGATCCAGCCCTTAGAAGTATGTTTTCAAATGTCAGTAAACATTAGGCAAAAATATTAATTCAAAGAATCCAGAAACTTAGCATCATGTGCGGATTTGATGGAAGAGAGGATTGAAAATATATGCTTTCTGGATTGAGCCTAATCAATTTTTAGTGGTGGTGGAGCTTCCAACTGGACAATGTTCTTTTTCATGGGTAGTTTTTTGAAAATTGTAATTAAATATTTCATGATGTTAAAGCAACACTGAAAGTAGCTTAGGCAACTTGGATATTCCCTGTACTTGGTTGTAACCCAAATATCAGCACTTATTTAGTGCTTAGGTGCATCTCTCCCAACAGTGGGATTTCTCCACCTTAGCAGAACAAAAACTAAGCAGATGGAAATAAAAAAATGAAAATGAAAACTAATTTGTAGTTTGAACCATGAAAATATAAGATTTTTGAAGAGATTATTTTTTATTTTAATTGTAAACTATAAATTATTACAGGGAGTTGGTGTAGGAATGACAGTGAGAGTTATTTTGGGGTCAGTTTGTACCTAACCTGACCCACCCTTGGCAGTGGGGAGGGCTGGAATTTCTCTGACCCCAAGGAAACCAGCGTCCCTATGGCTTTAAGACTTGTGTCTTGTCTCCCCACACTGGGATTTATTTCATGCTTTGTTTTCCAGTTTAGAAAATAGAATAAATATTCTGTAGGCATCATTTGGGAAAAAAAACTTTTAAAGATTTGTGTTGTGTGTGTGTGCTTTAAGTTGTAGACAGATCTCAAAAAGAATTCACTTTTATTAGAGCATTATTGTTATGTATATAGTCATCTTCATTTTGAAAAAAATCATGCATGCTTGGAATTTGATTTACTCCATTTCAGTCCCCTCTCCCTGACCTTTCCTAACCCTCCTCCCTTCCCCTCTTCTCATTTTTTTTTGTACTGGGGACTGAACTCAGGAGCACTTAACCTCTGAGCCACATCCTCAACCCTTTTCATTTCTTATTTTGAGGTAGAGTCTTGCTAGGTTGTTGGGGCTGGCTCTGAACTTCTGATGTACCTGCCTCAGCCTCCCAAATTGCTGGGATTACAGGCATGTGCCACCACGCCCCGGCATCTACTGATCTTTCTTAAAAGAATTCTTGACAGAAAGAAATAGGTATTTGGCTAAAAGTCAAAAATTTAAAAAATAACTTTAACAGGTGAATAATTTACATTGGTGTAGTGTTTATACAATAAGGTATGTGTGACAAAGTTAAAAAAACATAAAATAACTTGAGCAATTTAAATATTGCTTCTAGTAATTGTAGAAGAGCATTGACTTCTCTGCCTCAGAACAATCCTCCCTTGCCTATCAGAGAACATCTACAAATAAATACTGACAAAGCCCTGTAAGAAAGGGCAAGGCTGTCACTTTCCTTCTGGAAACCTGCTCCCTCCTACAATCCTACCACCTGCCTATGCCAAGTTAGCCCCTCTCAGCTACTGGTGTTTAATAATTCTGTGAGCTCTCTGATTTCATGCATTATTACCCTTCAGTTAAGTCCAACAAAATCTACCAATGGTCAAACCAGATGGTTGTGAATTGGATAAGAACAAAGAAAAAAAATTGAAGTAGCCAGCAGTGGGGAGCATGGTGTTAATACTCACATATAAATCAATATGCAAACCCTGTGCCTCTTATCCTTAGGAACTGGATAATAATGGAAAATATGTAAATATACATAATATATGTACATGCACGTACACAATACACATATCAAGCTGCCCCTTTAGTATACTCGGGGGATTGGTTCCGGGCCCCCAGCCCCTGCTGATACCAAACTCCTTCCATGCTCAAGTCCCTTATATAAAATGGCACAATATATAACTATGCACATATGTACCTTTCTGTATATTCCAAATCATCTCTAGATTACTTATGATTCCTGATTTTTTTTTTGGAAAGAGGGGACAGTGAGAGAGAGAGAGAGAGAGAGAGAGAGAATCAATTTTTATTTAGTTTTTCATGTGGCTTTCATTGCTCTGAGACTTCGTTGTGTACGTGGTGCTGGGGTTTGAACTCCCGTATTTGCACACATGAGGCAAGCGCCGTAACTGCTGAGCCACTGCTCCAGCCCATGATTCCTGATTTAATGCAAATGCTCTGTAGTTGCTATACTGTATTTCTTAGGGATTGGTGACCAGAAAGGTAAGTCAGCACATGTTTGGTACAGATGCAAATTTTTCCAAATACTTTTAATCCATGGTTGGTTTAATCTATGGATATAGAAAGTACAGATTTGGAGGGCAGATTGTAATTACATGCAGCCCCCACCTCCCCAACCTGAATTCCTTTAGAGGATTGTGAGACTGAATCGCATTACAGCATTGCTTTATTTTTTGTTTTTACAGTGCTGAGGATTGAACCCAGGGCCTCACTCCTGCTAGGTTAAGCACTCTAACTCTGAGCTGGACTCATTCCCCCTTGCATTAGAGGATTGTTGAGTTTATATCACTAATATGGGTGACATTAAAAATAACATTAGAACTTCTACCCAGTATCATTATTTATATTTTCTATTTTACACTTTTTTTCTCTTGGCTTTAAATATCTACATCAATGTCCTCTTATAAAACTAAATCGGAATTGTAGTTTGTTTGCAGTGTTGGGGATGGAATCTAGGGCCTCCTACATGTTAGGCAAGTGCTCTACCACCAAAGCTACATCTTTAGAACTTTTAATATTATCTTGAGACAGGATCTTGCTAAGTTGCCCAGGCTGGCCTGGAATTTGTGATCCTCCTACCTCTTGAGTCACTGGAATTACAGGTGTGCACCACTACATCCCAGCCTCAACAGGGGCTATCTATGGAATGATTTTCATGAGTTGGTCCTGTAATTTGCAGCTAGTAGGAATTATTTTCCCCAAAGAAGGAAAATGTAACTGACTGAGGCAAAGATGCAGGAGTGACATATATTTTTCCACTTAGTTGGTGTCTTGCCATGTTTTACATGAATAAATTGAAGAGTATTGCATTTACATACTTATTTATATAAATACATAAATCATTTGAAGATGTATTGGTGGAGTTTCCCAGTATGATCAGATTGGAGATGTGGTAGCAGTCTGTACGATGGTCCCATCTTCTAGTATTCCACCCTAGAATAATCCCTTCCTGCACGGGGTGAACAAAGACCCAGAGACTCTTCTAGCAAACAAAATATGGCAAAAGTGATGGGCTGTTGCTTCTGAGACTGGGCTATGAAACCCCTGAGGATTCTAACTTGGGGCCTCATCCCTTCCCCATCCCCTTTCCTTGTCTGTTCATACCAGTCCATGTCATGAGGATACTTGGACAGCCCATGGAGAAGGTCACAAGAGAGAAACTGAGGTCTCCTGCAAACAGCCACTTAAGTGAGCTTTGAAATGGATTCTCCAGCTCCAAGTGAGACTTAAGACAACCACAGCCATAGTCCACAGCCTGACAGCAGCTCACGAGAGACCCTGAGCCAGAGGCACCCAGCTTCAACATTCTGGATTCCTGACCCAGAGAACCTGGGAGATAATGAAGACTTGTTGTTTGGGGGTAATTTGTTATTCATCAATAGAGAACTAATACAGAAGGTCTTGAAATTGTGAAGCCAATGTGAGTTTAGAAGCTGAAATCTGACCTCATTTGTTCTCTTCTAAAAATGTAGAAAAATCACAGAACTCAAAGCCTCTCTCTTTCTTTTTTTGGGAATAAACAACTATAATTACAATTTAAACAGGATATTGTCGAGATCCATCATAGGGATTAACACTAATTAGAACTAACAGACGGTTTTTGTGAAAGTCAGCCTTCTCTTTACAAAAAACACTTGTCCCTTGAGAATGTATTTCTTATGAACATGGGCTGTGTGTGTGTGTGTGTGTGTGTGTGTATGTAGGGAGGGAGGGAAAGAGAGAATAGCACTGTGTTTAGTTTAATGTTTGACCAGGATTTCGTTATTGGTGGAGGAATGGAGGGATGGGGATATTTATATGCATCTCAAAAATGGGTTCTACATTAAAGTTGAAATTAGGAACAAAAGCATTTTTTCCCTTAACATTTACATACACTTTACAAAGTTGTTTTTTTTAATTTGACTTGCTGATTTCAGGCTACAAGAACAAAATTTTGAACATCACTTTGAACATCCTTTTATGGGTAGAAAATCTCATTATGACTCTAATTTTTAAATATTTGACAAGCAATTATCATAACAAATGGTTTTAGACATTTTTGCCTTTTCCAGGGATTGAAAGGTGAAGATGCTCATTTCTTTGATGGCAACAAAACACTTCTTATTATTATCACAAATAAGATAAACACTGTGTGATAGTTTTTTATAAACCATGTCACCTTAAAAATTAACTGAACATTACCACAATAAAAGGGGAAAATATTGTTTTTGGGTGGTGTTTCAAAGGGCCATTAAATTAGTCAATTAAAAATACAGTTTTGGGGCTGGAGCGGTGGCTCAGTGGTTTCAGCGCTTGCCTGGCAAGCACGAGGACCCAGGTTCAAACCCCAGCACCATGTACACAACTAAGTGTTGGAGCAACTAAGGCCATGTGAAAAACTGAATAAAGTTGTTTCTCTCTTTCTCTGTATCTCACTGTCCCTCTCTCTTTAAAAAAATAGTTTTGTGGAGTTGGAGCAGTGGCTCAGTGGTTCTGTTGCTTGTCTGGCATGCATGAGGACGCAGGTTTGAACCCCAGCACCACATACACAACAGTGTTGGAGCAACAAAAGCCACATGAAAAACTAAATAAAATTGATTCTCTCTCTCTCACTGTCCCTCTTTTTTTTTTTTAAAGAGAGAGGGACAGTGAGATACAGAGAAAGAGAGAAACAACTTTATTTTAGTTTTTCACATGGCCTTAGTTACTCCAACACTCAGGTGTGTATGTGGTGCTTGCCAGGCAAGCGCCGAAACCACTGAGCCACCGCTCCAGCCCCACTGTCCCTCTTTCTTAAAAAATGCAGTTTTGTTTTATTTTTTAGCCAGGTACAGTGATGTATGCCTATAATTCCAGCAACTCTGGAGGCTGAGGCAGGAGGATCACAAGTTTGAGATCAGCCTCAGCATTCAGTGAGACCCTGTCTCAAAAAATGCAGTTTTTAAAAAAGATATTTTGATCTTCCCATCATTAAATTGAATTCCCAGTGCAAAAAACAAAACAACAACAAAAAAACATTCAGTTCAAATGATGAGTCATCAGAGGCCTTGCCTGACCAACCCAGCCCTTTTTCCAATTTCCTTCATGTCTCTGTTTTAAGTTCTTCATGGCATGTGTCCCTATCTAAATTTATCTTTGTTTACCTAGTTGTTTACCAGCTGTGTGACTTCAATTTTGGAGTTCCTTTCTGCACATTGCCATATTCTCAGTGCCTAGAGCCATGCCTGGCATGTCCTAGTACTGAATAATAAATATTTGCTGAACAATTCACTTACTCGTATTTCTCCAACCCTGCGAGAAAGCTAATGGACAGTCAAACTTTGGTGAAACTTTTATGATCAGATATGTTGGGGAAAAATCTTTCAAAATACTGTTAGTCTGTGACTAAAGTATAAGATCCAGCTCTGAACCTCAGGGACTTACCACTTAGCTGGTACAATGTGACTTGTATGGTTGTTAGAACCACTGGTGAAAATACCTGTGCACCTATCCTGTGTTAGTCAGCTTTATGTCACTGTGACCGAAATACATGACAAGAACAAATTAAAGGAGGAAATGTTGAGTTTGGCTTACGATTTCCGAGGTTCAGTTCCTAGTCAGCCAACTCCATTGCTGTAGGCCTGAGGTGAGGTAGGACATCATGGTGGAAGGGCTTGGCAGAGGAAAGCTGCTCACCTCGTGGCAGTCAGGAAGCAGAGAAAAGCGGAAGGGCACACCCCCAGTGACCCCCTCCCCCAGCCATATCCCACCCAGTCAGTCCAGGATGGAGTGATTAGGTAACAGCTCTCACAATCCCATCTTTACACCTCTGGATATTCCTGCATTAACACAGGAGCTTTGCGGGGGACACCTCATATCCAAACCACAACATATGCTTTCCATTCATGAAAAGTGATAGAGCTATAGATCAAACTAAGGATGTAACTAAGTTATAAGTCAGTGGCACAAAGGATAAGTGAAATGTGTATACAGATGGAGAGACTCGGATTGGGAAGGCTTTCTTGAAGGACCTTAAAGGAGGGATACGTCACCCTAGAGAGAAGAGACTAGGTACTAACATTTGTAAACCACTTAGGATAGGTGGTTGGCTCATATCAAAAGCTGTATGTGTGTTTATTAAATAAAAATGCTCAACTGGTACTTATTTTCATGCTACAAGAAGTTTATTTTTCTTTAAAAAGGTATAAAAATATACAAACGATATAATCATGAAGTTACTATGAGTTGCCCTTTCTCAAAACTGATCCTAAGAGGGTCACAGGGCACTTATTAATCTGATATTAGAAAATTCTACATACTAATTCTAGAAACAGAATATTGAGGAGATCCCAAACCTGGGCATTACATGGGTTCAATAAGATCATCAGTGGGAAGACACCAATCCTCATTAAAATCAAGGAAGTAAGAGGACTGGATAGGACGGGCCCCCTGAGCCTCAGCTTGGTGATGTGGGGCCTGGGTATGCTCTTCGTTGAAGACACAAGGTGGACAATCACAGTTGGGCCTTTGTCTGGACTGTGTCAAGCTGAACACCTGGTAGTATGTCTCACCTTTCTGGGATACAGCATTATTGTCA
>PVKS010047594.1:0-12765 GCA_004027875.1 Aplodontia rufa | reverse complement strand
TTGTATATCCTGGATATTAGCCCTCTGTCCAAGGTGTAGCAGGCAAAAATTTTCTCCCATTCTGTAGGTTCTCTCTTGAGACTCTTGACTAAATCCTTAGCTGTGCAAAAGCTTTTTAGTTTAATTGCATCCCATGCATTTATTCTTGATTTTACCGCTTGTGCCATGGGAGTCCTGTTAAGGAAGGCTGTGCCAACCCTTATGTCATGTAATGTCGATCCTACTTCTTTTTCAAGCAATTGTAAAGTTGCTGGTTTAATATCCAGATATTTGAACTATTTTGATCTGATTTTTGTGCAGAGTGGAAGGTAAGGATCCAATTTCAGTTGTCTACACATGGCTGTCCAGTTTGTCCAACACCATTTGTTGAACAGGCTATCATTCTTCCACACTATGCTTTTGCCCCCTTTATCAAATATTGGATAGTTAAAGGTATGAGGGTTCATCTCAGAATCCTCTATTCTATTGTATTGGTCTTCAAATCTCTTTGGTAAAGAAGCCACTTCTAAGATTGACTCTCAAACCCTGATAAAATTCTGTGAATCTGTAAACTATTTAGAAACTATTTTACTGTTTCATAGAATGGCTAGGCATTCAATATTTGAACTCACTAAGTTTAGAGAACTAAATAAACAAAACTGCTAGCCATAAGACAGACAAATTAGGAACTTGCTACAGTTTCTTCAAAAGAATTTACTTCTCAGGGCTCTTTTAAATGAATAGTGTTTCCCTAATGGTATAAGTATTTATAGATCTTGGACTATTTTAGTAGCTAGAACAGGCCTTGGAATATTAAACTAACATCAAGAACTCAATTGAACTCTATTTGGAAATAAAAATAAAGCATCTCTAAAAGTCTAGTTTCAGTGTGTGGGAAATATGATTTAATATATAAAAATTCCATTCCCACTCAGCTTTTAGGGAACATGTATAATACATAAAGTGAAATACAATTCTTCTGTAGAAAGAAGAACTCAACATCCGCTACTGTTTTTTTTTTCAATGCGGTTGCTGCAGTTCTACATAAGAACCTTTCTGCATTAACCCTGAACTTTTGGAAATCTAAAGTTGCCTGAAATGATGGCATCAAGATCAGGTCTCTGGGTTTTTTTGTTTTGTTTTTTATCTGTGTGTGTGTGTGTGTGTGTGTGTGTGTGTGTGTGTGTGTGGCTGGGGACTGAACCCAGGACTTCATGTGTGCAAGGCAAGCACTATATCACATCGCCAGCACCAGGTCTCTATTTTTTGTTCTTCCCTTTCTACAGTTTGTTTATATTTATAGAAAAAGAAAAGAGAAAACATAAGGTCAATCCCTCAAAAGTGAACTTTGTGGAAGCATATTTCTATTAATATTTTCATGAATTTATTAACAAACACATGTAAGAGATGTGTAGACCAAGACCACTATGATACTTAAACTACCTAAATGAGCAATTCTACGTAGACTGGCAAATGACTGCTCGTGTTCTGGCTCTGTATTTGTGGGGCTAGTAATGGTTTCCACTTACATAATGCTTTACAGTTTACAAAGCACTGTCATGTTCACTATGATTTTTTATAATCCTGTAAGGTGAAATATGTTGATTTTATTATCCTCAGTTTATAGATAAGAAAACCTAGTGAGATTAAATGACTTATACAAGCAATGTCCTATAGCTGGAAAGGGGCAGAGCTAAGCAACAAACCTGCAAGTTTTGTCATTTTTCCTGTCCTGCAAGCAATAACTCTTATCCTTTCTCCATTCAACAGCCCTAAGGTCTGCAAGGCACTCAACATGGAATGATTCTCAACCAGGATTCAGGGGAAGCTTTGCATGTGGCTTGAAAGAGTCACATAGAGTCAATTCTGATGTGTGGTCCAATTAAGAATTCATGTACAACAGTAACACATGGTCATTGTTAAAAACAGAAAGAAAGAAAGAAAAAATATTTTTAAAAGAAAAATGGCTCATGATCCCACTATCCAGGGATAATTAATACTATAAACATTCTGGTGTATGTTGACTCTTTTATATCTATATTACCATTTTTTCCAAAAATGAGATCATACTATAGCTTATTTTCAAAGCTTTTTGTGTAATTCATTACAAACAACTTTCCATTTCATTAAACCTCCTGCAGCATCATTTTATGACTACAGAATACTCCATTATGTGGTACATGTCTGAATTCGAGATGAAATTAATTTATACATTTTTGCAATTCCCAACAGTTATTCTGGTATACACAGAGGACTCCAAAATTATTTTAAAAGCTACCTTTCTTCCAGCCAGTATCTCTTATGCTTTTGATTTTCTGAATAATCCTTAAGATTACCACTTTTCATATGTGTGTATTTGTTTTCATCATATTGTTTTCATCTCTGTTTCAGGGTGCAGTACTAGCCGCTGTGTCCAGTCATAAATTCAACTCATTTTATGGGGATCCCCCTGAAGAGTTGCCAGATTTCTCTGAAGACCCTACCTCCTCAGGTAATTGCATAATTCATTCATTCAGCTGTATGAATCACTTGGCATCTACATCCTTTCTCTTCCATTGTAAATAAACTTTTTCTCTGAATTTAAATCCTCCAAGAGATTTTAAGGCATTTTGTCAGAAATCAGATCTTACCTACATGCATCTTGTTCCTTTCATTTCAATACCAAAGTTTTCCTCCCCTACTGCTCCAAAACCAACATTTCAAGTGTTTTTTTTTTCTTTTTACCTCAGTAATACTTCTACCCCTTTCTACACTTCAGACCCTACATTACAATCATCTTATCCAACATTATAGTCAGACTTTTTGGATCACATTCTCCCTAAACAAAAAATTCCCGATGTAACATTTCCCCCACGTCAACCATGTTAAGTAGGTCCTTGGAACAGTACTGCTTTGAAATGAATCTTGCAATTGTAAAGCTGTCTTGTGAGTTTTGTCTTGAAACAATTATCAAGTTCTTTTCTCTATATAAAGTCTATAACATGTGATACAAGTATTCAAGGAGGAAGAACATAGAAGAAATGCCTGTTTTGATGAAGTATGTACAGGTACTCATGAAAAAACCTGACAGTGTTCATGAAATCATTTTATAAAGTGCTCAGACTTCCATCTTGCCAGTGAGGTACTCTCAGAGATCATTTACTGATCATTTACTGAAAATCCAAAGGCTCCATTTATATATATATATATATACACACACACGTGTGTGCACATGTGTATATGTTTTAGAGTTTTAAGTTTTTATTTATGCATTTATTTATTAATTCCTGAGTTACATGTCATCTGGCCTCAGCTTTTCTTTCATTAGAGACACTCAGTTGCTGTCATGTGGTTGACTTTGCACTGCTGGTTTGATTTTTGTACACTTGGACTGGCATTTTCAATACTCATATCATCATTGGACCCAAGACCCAAAGTATATGTTGTTTGTCCCACAGTCAATAATAAGACAAGAATGAGTGTACTAGTGCTTCTTCCCTGTGGGAACCAGGAGCATCTGCCAGTATTTATGCTTCTCCTCTGTTCACACACGTATGTGTACCTATACATGCAGATTTTCTGGCCAATTAGTAATGTGCTTTTACCTTATGAAAAATGACAGAATCGAGTTTCCCATTCCAGCAGGTAAATAGTTCCTCATTTTGACTTTTATTAATTGGGATATGAATCTTCCTCTTTTGAGTGAAGGTGATTTCCAAAAAACATTCAGAAATGTGTAGACGTGACTCTTGAGGAGAGAGCCTTGCTATCTTCCTCTTGTACTGGCTTAGTACCCATCCAGAGCCCTTACCACAGGAAGGCAAGGACATGGTTATGCTTATAG
Organism: Aplodontia rufa; assembly: GCA_004027875.1. Lineage (NCBI taxonomy): Eukaryota > Metazoa > Chordata > Mammalia > Rodentia > Aplodontiidae > Aplodontia > Aplodontia rufa. Next base: position 8,963 of record PVKS010047594.1, on the reverse strand, counting down.
GTATAGTCACCCATACTCCCTAGGTATAGTAGCCCATGCTCCTTATTATTTTATCTCTCTTTTTTATTTTTCTTCCAATACAGTTTGTTCCCTCGCCCTGTAACTTTTTTGTTAGCTTGAATTTTACTCTTGTTAGGGGGTGGGTACTGGGGACTGAACTCAGGGACACTCTACCACTGAGCTACATCCCCAGCCCTTGTTATTTTTTATTTGGGGACAAGATCTTGCTAAATTGCCCAGGCTAATCTTGAACTTGCAAACCTTCTGCCTCAGCCTCCCAAGTGTGCACCACTATGCCCAGTTCAAATTTCAGTCTTTTCTCCTCCCACTCAGATTACAATTGACCCTCTTTAGGGGCAGTGGACCCAGTAATAGTTCTTATGTCATAAAGTTACCTCATGATTCAGTCACACACTTGGAATATATATAACACAAATCTCTGTGAGATTTTAGGTTGATATTTCTACCATCGTTTGCGTCTTTAGAAATGGTCCTAGAAAGCAGTATCGTCCTTGCAAGCAACTCTTTAGACCTGATCTTCAGTGTTGACCCTTAATTAATATTTACCTCTGTCTATCAAAAATTTAATGAGTTCTTTTCTGGGAAAAGTTGGAGTTTTTCCTTTAGGGAAAGGAATTATCTCCATTTATAGACATGCTTATTTTCTATTAAATACATTTTTATTACCCAATTTTGCCTCTTTTTCAGTACGATCTTTAAATGATTTGGTTGAAATAGTTTCTGATTTTCATCCTTGATTTTTTTTTGAGGGGGCTAGAGATTGCACCCAGGGGTGCTGTACCACTGAGCTACATTTCCAGACCTTTTTATTTTTTATTCTGAGACAGCATCTCATTAAGTTGCAGTGGCTGAACTCAAACTTGCCATCCTCCTGCCTAAATCAGAGTAGCTGGGATTACAAGGATGCTCCACTGTGCCCACCTAGTATTTGACTTTTTTTTTAAAGATTGATTTTTTTAAGGAAAGAGGGGACAGTGAGAGAAAGAGAAAGAGAGAAGCAATTTTTATTTAGTTTTTTATGTGGCTTTCGCTGCTCCAAGACTTCGCTGTGTACATGGTGCTGGGGTTCGAACTCACATACTTGCACATGCCAGGCAAGCGCCGTAACCACCGAGCCCCTGCTCCAGCCCCAGTATTTGATTTTTAAACAAAAAAGAAACTTCTTACACCATCTTGCAGTTAGCCTGCAAACCCTCATATTAATCATCCACAGCTTAATATTCCTTCTTGCTTTCCATTTACTACAGTCATACCCTGTTTCGGTTTCTTCTTCTTGTTTTTTTAATACCTGGATCTTAATGATCTTGTAAGCAGTTTATATTTTCATTTGATATGCTAAATGTCTATCATAAGTATTTGTCAATGTCACTGTCTGGGTGCCGCAAATAAAAAAATGGAAGAATTAAAATGCTGTGTACATGTTTAATGCTAATTACTTACCCTAAAAGAGGAAAAAAATTTTTCTAAAGAGAAAGGAAAATATTGAGAGAGAAAGAAAGAATCAATTTTTTTTTTATTTTTTCATCTAGCATTTGTTTCTTCAACATGTAGTTGTGTATGTGGTGCTGGAGTTCAAACCTGGGTCCTCCTGCGTGACAGGCAAGCTCTGTAACCACTGAGCCACTGCTCTAGCCCCTATTCATACATTCCTAAAGTTAATTTTTAATACTCTGTTATTTAAAGTAAGGCATTCTACTATTATGGCCAGTATTATTTATCAAATAGCTAATTCGCCAGCAAATGTTCTTTTTCTGCAACCAAACAGTAGTCCAGAAAGTCAATTGTATATTTTATCTGGATTCACATAAAGCTTCACAGTTTCATAATTAAAATATCTATGTTTGTTTTTCATTATTTTTCACTTCATTTTTAAAATGTCTTCATTAATTTTCATACCTAAATTCATCTCTACTTCTACTAATATTTAAATTCAGCATCATTTATTTTAAGTTCCCCAAGTTGTCCTTTCTGGTGTCGTTCTGTTGAAATTTATTTTGGCTTTGTTTTAGAGAACAGAACACATAGCACTTTTCATCATTACCTAAAAGTTCATTCAAGCTATGGCAAAAAGAGAAAAAGGATCACAGAACATGTACTTGTAGGGTGGGGCTGTGGGGAACAAGTGAAGGGTTAGAAAGACAAATGACAAAGTAAGGTCACCAACTTCCCTCTCTTGAGATGGACTGTCTCTCCGTTCCACCTTTAGACCATGCTTTTTCTTTTTATGAAAATAATAATGATAGGTAGGTCAGTTTTTTTAATGACCTTATTTAACAAAATTAATAATGGGCAATCCTAATTTGGTCCCTTCAAATTTCTTGAATTTCTACTGGTATATGAAATCCCAATGTTTGAGAAGAGTCATAAAGCTGCCTATTCACAAAATCCTTAAATGGAACCCTATCATGGTGATAAGCAAAAAATACTATATGCATTTAAGAAAATATGAATATTTTAAAAATCACAATTTAAAATCTAACCAGCTTCCCAGTTTGTCATCTAAAAGACAGTCAATCATGCTTAGGTATGTCATTTACATTATAAAAAATTTTATAAAAGATATTTTTCTATTTTGATCATTAAAATCCATCCATTGTGCATTTACCAGAATCCATGGAGTTTAATCCTCTGATGAACAGTGTACTGTTGTTTGTTACTTAATAAATCAAAGTGGAAATATTCCATTCTCATATTTTAAATCCCAGAAGTTGGAATTAGAATCCAGATTTGATGTCTGAAATGCTAACCACTTCTAGTGATTGGGACATGAGGGCTTCCTTTGGGGTCAGCCGGGGACTGCGCTTCACGTGGCTCATCTCGTGGGCCCAACTGTGGCTTGATAACCTGCTTGCTCTAAAATCATACTGTTTGTTGTTTGTCCATATGCTGCCTTCCTCCTAGGACTTCTAGCAGCAGAAAGTAGGTATCCCTTTGTTTTCCTCTAAGGTTTATCTTTGATGCAAAAGTGTTTGGCTTTGCATGGTTCCTAATCAGCTTAACTTTTTCCTTGGCTGTTTGTGTTTAGTTGTTTAAATCTGAATTTTAACACTGTCTGACCATGAAATTAAAATCTGGATATAATGATTTCCTGAGGTATTGTTGCACAAATATTCACTTCTCACTTCTTTCATAAGAAGAAAAAAAGGCAGTGTTAAAATTTTAACCACATCCTACGTTATTTCACCTTTGAATTTCAAACACAAATACATTAATTCTGGAGAAAAGGTAATGTTTTATTTTATACTTTGCTTTCAAGAAAACTTTCAGGGTAAGTGTATTTTCCTTTGACAATTACATGACTATAAGTGGTTTTTCTTACTTTCTGTTACTGAGTCCATTTTCAGTTTATTAATAGGAATCTGTGAAATAAACTCTGAAGTCATGTCTCTTAACTTTCACTATCAGATAAATATTTGTAAGGAATAATATTATGGCTAGATTTGAATTACAAAAGGATGTAATTTGAGTATGTGACAAAATTAAAATGTAAAGAAACACACACACAAATGAGTCTAAATAAAGCTGAGGCAATTTGGATAAAATAGATGGATTGTAACAATGTCCATGTTCTGACTGTGAGAAATATATACTAACTTTGTGAAATATTTCCACTGGGGGAACTGAGAAAAGTACAGAAGGGATCTCTCTATGTTATTTCTTACAAAAGCATGTGAATCTACAATTATCTCAATAAAAATGTCAAGTAAAAAATAAACCTTTACTTCGAAGTTGTGTCTACTAAGAGGAAAGTAGATACTAAAGACAAATTAGAAAATCTGGTGCTAATAATTTAATTCATTGTCATATTTTCTTGCATTAGTTATTTGCAGCTCAAATTGCTACCAGCTTAATATGAAAATCTCACAGTATATTAGTTGTCTATTGCTGTGTAATGAATCACCTTAGTGCAGCATTTATCCTTCATATTTCTGTGGGTCAGGAATGGGTATATGGCTTAGCTGAGGGCCTGTGACTCAAAATCTCTTGTGTGATTATAATGCAGAACTCCCATCTTCCTTGAGGGTAGGATCACAAGGGGAATCTTAGGAACTCATTGATGGGCTTCAGTTCCTCACTGGTTGTGGATATCTCTGTAGGGCTTTTCAAAACATGGCAGCCTGCTTCCCCAGCATCTGTGATCAAAGAGAGGGCAAGAGTGACAAAACCTAAGATAGAAGACATAATCTTTGTAACCTTATATTAGAATTGACATTATAGAACTTGTGCCTTATATTGTTCATTAGAAGCAAGTCGATAAGCCAAGTCCTCACTACAAGGAGGCAGTTGATCACACAGGGTGAGACTACCAGGAGGTAAGGATCATATAGGGGTCCACTTTAGAGGCTGCCCACCACATACAAGCAATGACTATTAAAATGTAAAGTTCTTCCCATATATATTTAGTCCTCTCCCCCCCCTTCTCTTTCTCTCTCTCTCTCTCCCCCTTTCTCTCTCTTTCCTTCCCTGCCCCCTCCCTCCCTCTTCCTCTCTCAACCAGCCAGACCTGTCGTGTCATTTGGGAATGAACATCATGGAGTTATCAGTGGTGTTTTTTCCTTAATTGTGAAGCATTACACAAATGGGCACCTAACAGCCAGCAAAATGTTATTAAGATACTATGAAAGAATTGGGAAAATTGGGCTCAAAGATGTTGCTATTTGGAAACATAAACTATGTTAATAAGCATAATGGCATTAGAATTATGCCATCTATATTCTGACAGAATTCATATGTAGAGTTTACTTCCTTTCACTAATAAAATTTGAGGTGTCCATACCATAATCTATACATAAAGAATCTAAATCATGTATCAGCATGTGTAAATTTTCATAACTTCAATTGGAGATAGAACAGATAGGTAAGTCCAAAACACAATTTCCATTGCAGGATTCACTGTTGCTTATAACTTGATTGAAAACCAGAATTTTCTTTGTGCAGTGGGAATGAAAGCTGTTGATCAGGGGGTGAGGAAGCGGGAAGAGATTGACTGAAGAGGGACAAGAAGGAAGTTTTTGGAGTGATGACAATATACACTTAAATTGGTGATTTTTAATTTAAAAAAGTATGCCTTAGTAAATGAAAAATTTTAATGTTATTGTTGCAAGGAAAAGTTTTGATTGGATGATAAGAATGTGTATGGTGATATAGTGTTGTGTTAATGCATCACTAATATAATAGAAAAGAGATTATTGATTACTCTTCAGGAGGAGAAGCTAGAGCAGATTCAAATGCTGGATTTTCTAGTGATACTGAGTTTCATAGCTGTACATGTAATTTAAGATATACACACAAATATTTATTGAAATAATTGCTAGGAAACATAGGTGCATCAAAACTGATTGAATGCGGGGCTAGAGCGGTGGCTCAGCGGTTTCGGCGCTTGCCTGGCAAGCACGAGGACCTGGGTTCGGACCCCAGCACCACGTACACAACTAAGTGTTGGAGCAATTAAGGCCATGTGAAAAACTAAATAGAGTTGTTTCTCTCTTTCTCTGTCTCTCTCACTGTCCTTCTCTCTTTAAAAAAAAAACTGATTGAATGCTACACTTGAGATTTGTGTGTTTCAATCTATGTAAGTTTTACTTGAGAGAGAAGGAAAAGGATTGAAATCTTTACTATAGTTTAGGGGTATAGTAGCCAATGGTAGCCACTTTGTCATTTACTTTGAAATGAATGAAAGATAAGGTGAATTGATAGGCGGATGGCTGGATAGACACAAGATAAAGCAAATGCAGCAAACTGTTAACAATCATAGGATATAGGTGATAGATAACAATTTTTTTAGATTTTCTATGTGCTTGGATTTTTTCATTAAAAAAAATGTTTGGGGAGGTGGTTTTAAGACAGACTCAGCCTACTTTGACAGAGAACTTTTCAGTTTAAACATTCTACTGTTTATTTTCCTGCCCCCCTTTTGAGTTTTTTTACTCAGTCCACTTTTCCAGGAGACTTTTCCACTCTTGTACTGAAATCATTCTAGATGCAAAGCTTTTATTCACTTTAAAAGCATCCTCTTTAAAGAAATAGGCTTAGAAACCATTTTTATAACAGTTGACATATTTATACTTTTTTACTTATTTCATAATAGAAGCAGGAAACTTTTTGAAAGAGTCATATTTATCAGTGAGATTCTTTGAAAACAGAAGTTTTCAAAGTTAAATATGTGATTGTCAACCTGATGATTGTTGAATACAAACATAATTCCAAACGAATTATGCAAAAAGTAAAGTAAAATTGTATTCTGAAGGCAGGGCATAATTGCTTCTAATAAATTCATCAATGTGAAAGTTTGGACCTATGGCTAGAAAAACTCTTATATGGCAAATAAAGTTGAGATTAAAGATGCAATAGAAATTAGTCATCACCTTATTACCAAACGCAAATTATTCCAGTGCATTGCTGACAGTAAATACATGGTTTGGGGGAGGCCAGTCTGTAGTGGAAGGAGCACTGGAGTGGTAGTCAGACTTGGGTCTTAGGATTCACTCTTCTGCCCACTGTCTGTGGCTCCGGTTTTTCAAATACAAAAACACTAGCCCTCAGTAGAATCACATAAGATAATAAGTGTGGCAGCACTCTGGAAATTATAAACTGTTATACGTGTATTGGTATTAAAATCATTTTCATTATGACTTTAAGGAAATGGTAGTATAAAATAAATTGCTTTCTATGGTTAAATCTTTTGTTCTAATACTTTCAATTCTTCAGAACTTGCTCAGAAAAAAATCTTTTTAATCAAGTGTCTTTTATGAAATGTCTTTTTGTGCAAAGCACTCTCCAAAGCACAGGTCAAAATACAAAGGCACATAGGTTGCCTACAGTCCTGCCATTAAACTGTTCTCTGAGAAGAATTTATGTACTGTTTATTGATTGATTTTTTTCAAGGTTACAAGTTTATTCAGTGATTTTACAGGAAAAACAACCTTTTTGATCTTTGAGAAAAGTGAGTAGTTCTTTCATAGGTGACAATATTGATCTACAAATGAATACTAGTAACAGCTTAATATAGAGTATATGTGTATTGTATTATCACTATTGCCTGTATTTAAAATATGAAACAAATAGCAAATGGGAATAATGTTTTTGTGTTCATTTATATTTTATAATAAACTGAAAAATTATGAGGTTTGTGTTTTTGCGGTATTGGGGATTTAACCCTGGGGCACTTTACCACTGAGCTACATCCCCAGCCCATTTTTTAAATTTAATTGAGACAGGGTCTCACTAGTTGCTGAGGCTAGACTTGAACTTGAGATACTCCTGCCTTAGCCTCCCAAGTCACTGGGATTACAGGTGCCCAACATTATGGGGCTTTTAGATGGGCTCCATACTGAACTGTAGATGTCAATTATGCACATCTACTAGATCAAGAATGTATTGTAGTTCTGCTGGTCAAACCCAAAGAAAGAAATAACAAACTAGCATAGGTGACAACCTAAGGCATTTGTAGAGACATTTTGGGAAGAAGGGAGGGGGAAGGATAAGGGTGGATAATTAGGGGGGGGTCTTTGGGGGGTAAATCTAATATCCAGAACTTATATATATATATATTATATTTTTTGTTAGAAGCCTGTTTGATTGTTCAACAAATAAACTTCTTAATTAAAAAAAGACTTAAAATATGTTTATTCAATTTGACAATGTGAAGGAGAAACGGAAAGAAATTTATAATGTTCCTACCTAATTACAGAAACTTGAGATTAGGGACACTTTAAGAGTCAGGAATGGGCAATGTGAGTATGAAATACTTCTTTTCATGATTAAAAGCCACTAACTTCATCATAAGACTATAATTCAAGTTAGAAGAGAGAAAAAAATCAAGGAGGTGTAATAGCCCTGTGGAGACTATACATCTTCCTCCTGGAAATGCAGGCCCACTGATACCTTGGTTCCTTCCAGCAAAGTGTTCATACAGTGGGCAGCGTCAGCACAGATTCAGTCCTTTGTGAAGGTGGTGAGCTCCTCTCGGACGCTGCCCCAGCTGCTCCCTATACAGCCTATATGTGTGCCACTTTGTCTTTACCTCTGCTGTTTCATCGACTTCAGACCTACTTCACAAACCAGCCTGAGAACACTTTCTCAAGTTTAAGGCTCATATCTATGTTTTCTCTGAAACCTCTGCCTAGTACCTAACAAACAGCAGAAATGTTCAGTAAGGTTTTCATTATGGTCCCATAGGATGTTGTTCACATTTTTCTCCAACCTGCATATCCATGCAAAATTCATAGCTCCTGTTCAAGGTTCCCCTGTGTTTAGTAGCACAATCAACTACTGTAGTAAGTCAGACAGAGCACAGACTTTGGAGCCACACAAACCCAGACTTGAGTCCTGGCTCCACCACTTCCTACCAATGATCTTCCTGGATCATTTTGAACCTAGGTCCTCTCTCTAGAAAGGTGGGATAATAGGTCGACCTTATTGTGTTGACCTGGCACATAATGGAAACTCAAGAATGAAGAACTGCTGTTATTATGCTCTCTTAAGGACTTAATTCAATGCATATTTTGTGAATGTTATGAGTCAAATAAAATATAGACCTGCCATACAGACCTTACACTCAGAAAAAAAGAGTAAATAAATATATACTTAAGTATTTCACTGACGGTGCTAGTGGGGCAGGAATGCCACAGAGTAACTTGGGGAATTCCAGACCAACAAATGATGCAGCCCTGGTTGGATACAACCAAAATTGCTTCCCAGTTATCAGATTGGCCATCTTAGTATTTATTTAATGCAAGATTGTTTTATTTTAATCTTATTAATAAACTGCTGCATGGATTGCATGTCAGCACAAGCAGTGCTAGATAGAGACAATAAAAATTAGATACAGACCAAGGGTGGTAGCATATGCCTATAGTCCTAGGGACTCAGGAGGATCAGGCAGGAGGATCACAAGTTCAAAGCCAACCTCAGCAACTTAGTGAGGCCTGAGTAACTTAGCG
>PVKS010047593.1:0-12768 GCA_004027875.1 Aplodontia rufa | reverse complement strand
CCTGACCCCTCCAGAGGCCGTTGCCCTGCAGGACCCCCACCCTCAGAAAAGCCCCAGAGGCCCCAGGGGCAGGCAGGAGCTGAGGCTCTCACCTCCTTCAAAAGCTTTGTGGGGTCTAAGTGTGGCTTATCGATTTGTTAAGAGCTTTTGCACTTCCCCTCAATGGGAAATATGGTTCTCTCGCCCGCCTAGCCGGGACCCTGAACCAGAAGCTCTTTCCTCAACACCATAAATTTCCATTTGGTGTCTCTGCACCGTGCAGACAAGTGTCCGCCTGGAAGGGGTGCATTAAATGGTCTAACGGCCCCTCTGGGTCAGGCCTGCTGGCACTGCTGCTGCTGTGGACCCGAAGCTCAGCCCCACAACCAGTGGCCTCTTCTTGAGCCTTCAGCCGAGGATCCCACAGAGGGTGGGTGGGGGCACCTTCACCCAGTTCACACCACCAGAGCCACAGCCAGGACAGCCCACCTCTAAGCCACCAGACGTCCCCACTGGACCATGCCGTCCCCTCAGCTGTGCACAGACCTGCCATGTAAGGGACCTGGCCCAGGTGATTCCCTGGTTCCCCAGGCCAAGGTGGCCTTTCTCTGGGCTGGGTCCCTCACATCCTGACCTCCCTGCTGTGGGTCTAATGTCCCGAGTGGGAAGAGCTGTGGAGGAGAGGGGTAGAGTGTGCTGGTCCCTGCAGCCCCATGGGCAGGGGGTGCATGGCCAGACCCCACAGCTTCTGGCTTATGAGAGACTTGGCAGCCCTAGGACCCTCCCAGCCACTGTCTTGTGACAACCAGAGAGACCGAGGCCTGGAGGTCATCATCCTAGGGCTCTGCTCTCTGGAGGAGGCTCCCTGGTCAGCTCAAGGCTGCTCTACCCAGGTGGGTGCCCATAGGCCAGTCTGTAGCTGTAGCTCCAGAAGAATGCCAGGTTCAACAGCCAACACCCCCTGGCTTGTCCCCAAGCTGGTTGAGGCTGGAGAGGGGAGGTCCCTCTGGTCCTCCACAACCTTTAGATATAGAGGTGATGCCAGAAGGGTAGACAGGCCCAGCCCCTTGCTCCATGTCCACCCGCTGTCCTCCAGGCTGCCATAGTCACCGCAGAAGCGCTGAGCAGTAGGAAGAGGACCTGGGCCTTGCTGCCTGTGCCTTGTCCCATCCAGCCACGTAAGGTGAGCAGAGGTCAGCACACAAGCTCCAGAAAGCCCCCAGGCCCAGAGCAGCTTCTTGGGGATGGGGTTTCCAGAACCCAGCCTCCCCCAAGAGGGCCTCGTTCCTAACAGGGCACCCCGGGCCACATCACCTCTTAATACTAAGCTGCACACACGCCTGGGCCAGGTGGCCCTGGCCCACTTTCTCTGTCTCTTCTCTTCCCTTCCATGGAAACAGAAGTAGAACCCTGGTTTTGTTTCTCACTGTTAACTTTTTATGTGTAACACTTTAATTCAGTCGTCGAAAACAAGTACTCAAGTAAGAATAGGTGGATGCACAGATAGCCCTGTTCTAATCTTCAGCAGTGAAAGCTCCCATGTTCCCTGGCTGGTAAGTGGGTAAACAGTGTGGTCCAACCTAGGTTGGAACATAACTCAGCCATGAAAATGGAGAATTCTGACCAACACTGCAATAGGATGGACCACGAGGCCTGGACAAAGAGGCCAGGCACCCAGGGCCATACTCTGTGCGATTCCATTTACAGGAAATGTCCAGAAAAGACAAATCCACAGAGACAAAGATGATTAGTGGCTGCCAGAGGGAGGGAAGGGGAGAGAGAAGAAGGAACAAGGAGTGACCACTAGTGGTCATGGGATCTAGTTTTGAGGGATGGAATATTCTGGAACTAGATAGATTGGTGCCCAACACTGGCAGTATATTTGATGTCACTATACTCTGCACTTTAAAGTGATTTAAGTGTGAATTTTTATGTGAGCTTCACTCCCATTTCTTTAAGAGAGAGGGACAGTGAGAGAGAGAGAGAGAGAAAGAACCAATTTTATTTAGTTTTTCGTGTGGCTTTCATTGCCCTGACACTTTGCTGTGTACGTGGTGCTGAAATTTGAACTTGTGTACTCACGCATGCCAAGCAACCACCACTCCAGCCCCATTCACCCCCATTTTTAAAAAATATTTTGTAGGTGTCCCTAGCACAAGGGATGGAACCCAGGGCCTCATGCATGCTAACTAAGCAAGCACTCTACTACTAAGCCTGCAAAAAGACCCGTCTGGGGATTGCCTTGAAGTCAGGATGGGGTGAGGACCTGCCCTTAGGTTTTTGAGTCCATTCTGCGTTTTCAGAATAGACTCATTCTGAAATGCTGGCATGGGCAGGGGACAGTAGTTAACTTAAATACCATATTTTAGTTAGTCTTATATGGCCAGATAGAACCATTTCAGCGACATGAGCAAAGCTCTCCCTCGGGCTTCCACCTGAACGGCAGATCCAATGTGTGTCTCACCAGTGATGCCCAATTCCATGCGCTCCAACCACAACTCAGCGCTCTGTGGCCACCAGGGCAAGTGCCCCCCATGACCCTCACGGATCCTTGACTCCATTCCTTTGGCCCTGATGTCACAGTGCAGGCACTTGTCCCTTGGACTCCTGTCATGCCTAGGGCCCATTAGGGGGTCATCCCAACTTGTGGCTCCCACCTTCATGGGGTCCTAGAACTTATATTGCTGCCTCTAGGATTTCAGAACCACCCCAGTGGACAGAGCTTGAGGGTCACAGAGAGACAGGGCAGTGGGTGAATTACCCACTGAGCATTACCCACCAGGACACTCGCTGCACTGGTTGGGAAGGTCTGCAGCTACTGGCCACCGTGTCCTGCTAAGACCACGCTTGGCTCAGTGTAAAGGCTCAGCCTGCCATGAGACGGCCCATCCTCAGCACTGATCAGACAGAGGGTGTGTTGTGGGAGTATGGTGGGGACGAAGCCCACTGGGGCAGCCTGGGCATCGCTCTCATGTACAATGAACAAATGTCTGAGGGGGAGGAAATTTCAAACCGTGTCAATTCATGTTGCTCATCAAACTTTTTGACCCATCCACTTTTCTTTCTTTCTTTCTTTCCTTCTTTTTCTTTTCTTTTTTTTTTGTACTGGGGATTGAACCCAGGAGAGCTTTACCACTAAGCCACATTCCCACTCCCTTTTATGTTTTATTTTGAGACAGTTTTTCAACGTTAGTCAAGGCCTCATTAAGTTGCTGAGGCTGGCTTTGAAAGTGCGATCCTCCTGCCTCAGCCTCCCAAGTCGCAGGGAACTACAGGCGTGCGCCACCATTCCCAACTTAATATCCACAACTTAATATCCACAGTGGATTCTCACTCCAGCCAGTCACATTACAGCAGTTGATAAGTGGAGGTTTTCAATTTCCATCTTTCCTTCTTAGTTGTTTACCTCAATCACTGCGGAGTCATGGGTGACATTTTGTCATATGGGTTATAATCCCATTATTTATTTGGATGCTCAAATCATCCTGGATTCGGCCCATGGGAAGCCTTCAGGCTGGCAGATCTCACATCCTCAGCCTTTCCTAGTTTCTGGACAAGATGTCCTGGGCTCATCTCTCCCTGCCCAACCCAGAATCAGCCATCTGCCCATCAGCCAGTGGTGGTTCAAAGCCAAGGTCCGCCACGCCCTGGCCCAGCCTCCTCAGTGATATGTGTGAGCACTGTGCACGCACAATGGCACCTCTTTATTCCCTTATCCACCAGTGTATGGAAAACCAACCCCAGTCCAACCCCTAGAGCTGTTCTAGCCTCCCCATTTGCTGAATGTGATCCTCTTGCACAACGACAATTTTCAAGGCCTATCGTCTGCAATCCTCTGAGTCTCCACAACACAGCCAGTCTCCTGGCCTCACTTGGACACCATCCTCTTGTGGCCCTGATGACAGCTAGGCTGGCCTCCCACTAGGAAAGGACTGAGGGAAGGAAGGAGGAGGAAGTAGGAGGAGAATAGGAAGGATTTGCTGTTCTGTGAACAAGAGATGGAGGAAAAGAGTGGTACAGGGCCAGAAGATTCCAGAAAAAATATATACAAGACACATCACAGCCAACTTGCTCACCATAGCCCCAAAGTGTAAATATTAAGAAAAAAGATAAGTCAACTGCAGTAAGTCCCATAATGGAATACTACACACTGGTGAAAAGGGACTGACACCAGATGTGTACAACAACATGGGCAAGACTCACAGCCACTATGTTAAGTAAAACAATCCAGATACAAAACAGAAATAATATAGGTTTCTACTTTTATGAGCATAGCAACAGGTGATAAGGGCTGGGAGTGTGGCTTGACGGAAGAGAGCTTGCCTAGCATGCACAAGGCCCTTGGTTCCATTCCCAGCACCGCATGCACACTCGCATACCCACATCCACAAATTCACACATACAAATAGGTGATAAAAGTCAAAATAGCAGCCTGTTGTGTTACATTGACTGGGAGGCCTTCTGGGTGCTGGAATGTTCTAGTTCTCCATCTAGGGGTGGCTCCTTGGGATAACCTGTGCAAACTCTAATTGCTATGTCTCCTTGACATGTATGGGCTTTCCCCACGAACTTCAGCTTTAAAAAAAAAAAAATGGTCCAGAGCCAGGCACGGTGGTGCACGCTTGTAATCCCAGCAGCTAGGGAGGCTGAGGCAGGAGGATCATAAGTTTAAAGTCAGCCTCAGCTGCAACTTAGCAAGGTCCTAAGCAACTTGGCATAGACCCTGTCTCAAAACAATAAATAATAAATAAGGCTGGGGATGTGACTCAGTGGTTAAGTTCTCCTGGGTTCAATCGTCGGTACAATAAATCATTCAATAAATTAAAGAGTCCAGTTGAAAACCAACATCTCCACGGTCCCTTTCAGCTCTGTCATCCTCCCTGTGCATCTAAGCCTCGGCACCTCTCCCCTTGTGCCCTCAGTCTCCCCATCTGTCGAATGGGCACACGCTCCTCTCAGGGTCTGCAGATACCTCACAAGTGCTTCACTCCTTCACTCCTCCTCGCCCAGGCCGGAGCCACCGGCAGGGATGCTGACCCCGCAGGCCAGGCCGCTTAGCAAGAGCTGGGGGCTGTTTTGTGAGCGAGGTGCAGAGGCACAGGCGAGGGAGCACGGAGGAAGGGTTTATAATGATGATTAGGCCTGAAATTGGCGGAGATTTACAGCGTTGGCCAGGAATGCAGGGAGAGGGGCCGGGGCTGGGAGCGGCCTAATGGATCCGTCAGCTCGTTCGGCTGCTCAGCGGGCCGAGGCGGGTCACCCGGCTTTCCGCTGGCAGCACAAAGCACTTCAATTTCGTTAGGAAATGTATCAATTTAACTGACTTGAGCGGCACACTGAAAAACCTAATGAATCTGGACTCAATTTTCCGCCACACTGCTCCTGAGAACTGTCGGAAACAATGTCTATGGTCGGAGGTGACGGGGTGGCCTCCGATAGGCCGCCCGGGCGTCCCTTCCCTTCCCACCCCGGCCGTCCCTTCCCCGTCAGGGTTAGTGGAGAGAGACGGACCTGTCTGCACAACCTGGTGACAGCCCAGCCCGGCCACTTCCCTAACAATGATGTTATTATAGGTAAATTGGCCTCCATTTCAGCAGGACGATGGTGCTAATTGAGTGAGAAATATAATACAGGGAGCTGTTGTCTGCAGCTCGGGGGCGGAGGGGCTGACTAAATGGCCTACCATTGTTGGTGTCAGGGTAGGCAGATGTTGCGTTCTGCTGATAACTGCACTGACATAGCTGGAGCTTGTCACCACAGCTTCTGCCCAGAGACTTGAAGCTCTGGCGGCAGATGGCTTCTCTGAATGGCCGAGGAGGGTCCCAGCAGCCCGGCAGGGTGGGAGGTGGCTGCTTGGTAAACAGGTCAGGGCTCTAAGGCCTTCCCCAATCCTTGGAGGGGGCCTGGTGCTCTGGGGAACAGCTCCGAGGTCTTTACTAAGGCCTGAAGCGCTGGGAGGGGATCATCTGAGGCCAGAAGCTTCCCCAGAGTCTGTGATTGGGATGCCAAAGCCAGTGCTAGGGTAGCAGAAGGCTGGGAGGGCGCTGGGCGAGGAGCTGGATCCTCCAGCCAAATTCTGAAGGCTCTAGCTGTCCCAAGGGCCAGGGAGAGAGGGCAGGGGGCTGGCTGGGGCTGGAAGGGCAGGTTTTCCCACAGCTGCTAGAGCCGGGAGGTCAAGCCCTCAGGTGTCCCCAGCACACCATGGGAGACATCTGCCCAACAACAAAGACTGTGGATGTCCTATAGAGTGCTCAGAGCTAGGGCCCCAGACTCCCCCCAAGGCCTCTGGGGGCTCTGGATCAAAGCCCACTGGGGTCAGTCTCCACCCAGGGCCTCTCATTGGCCTCTCGCTGACAGACCCTTCTTCCATGCCAGCCCTGCACCCTCCGTCTCTTCAAATCCACACACAGCCAGTTTGGGAAAACTCCCCCTGAGTTGGCTCATGTCTGCAGAGATGAAAATCATCAGATGCACCCTTGACTTAGAGACAAGCACAGCCCCAGTGCCCAGTCTGCTGGAGGGGTCCAGATCCTGAGAAACCTGACCCAGGACTCAGTTCCACCCAACCCACTCAAAGACCATTGGAGCACCTGGGTCAATCACACGGGCCAGATGGCCACGGGCAGGGACCAGGGCTCCTTGGCTGGGAGTTGAAGACCCCCAGGCTGCAGAGGGGCTGTCTCCAGCCTGGGCTGGACTGGGTGAATGAGATTAGCTGCCCCTATATCTGGGGCTTCTGACAAGGGTTCCCTAGGCCAGGTGCATGCCTGGCTCGGTGATGGCCACACAGTGAGCTAGGCACAGCCCCTGCCCTTGGGGACTCTGGGCTCCTGGACAGTGCTGGCAACAGAGATGCCTGGGGCTTCCAGAGGAGGTGGCAGTGGAGCAGACCTTGAAGGAGGAGTGGGGCTGGGGAGTCAGCACCCCAAGCAGAGACTCAAAAGGGGCAAATGCCCTCAACGGGCAAAGGGTTCAGGTCCATGCCTTGGGACTTCAGGAGGCACCCAAGAATAATGATCACCATTTAGTGAGCACCTACTGTGTACACAGAACATTACTGTTATTTCAGGCCCTCAGGAGCCTCTGAGGAGGAAACTGAGGTCCCAGGGAGGAGCTTTGCTCATAGACACCTGGTTGGAGTTGATCCAGGTCCCAGAGAACCTGGGCTTGACTCCGATGTCCTCTTCCCCACAGCTCAGCATCCCTCTGCACACCTCCCTGCTGGCCACTGGACCAGAAGGGAGTAGGGTGGCCAAGGCTAGGCTTCCAGCATAGCCAGTTCCTGTTGACCCCCAGGAAGGAGAAGGGAAGAGAATGCATCTGAGCCATGAAGGACCAGGTCTAAACTGCAGCTGATGCCCCAGCCTCAGCTGTGCATCTGTGGAAGGGGCAGATTGGCACCTGCTGGGGTGGCTGTAGGCTCTGAGGGAGGCCACAGAGGACAAGCCCAAGCATGGACAGGTGACAGGTTACAGCAGTCACCTGGGCCTCCAAGTGAGATTTCTGCACTTTCCTGGGTCTCAGCAGTCTGTCCCACCCAGACTGACTTCAACCATTCTAGAACATTCTAAGCTTGTTCCCAACTCCAGATGGTTCTATTAAGTGAGATTTGCCTCTTTACACTTTTCTATATTTTCCAGATCTTGCTTGATGGGCATTTTATAATCACAGAGGAGTGGGGAGGCTTGCTTTAACCCTGTATTTTGGATGTGGTTAATGCTCCAGTGAAGTCCAGTGACCAAGGGCAGGACTAGGGGTCATCTCCCAAGCTTGCCTGGCCTGCTGTCAGCATTGCCCCTTCCTGGGCAATCGAACCCCTGAGTGACCTTGGCCCAGGGCTGAGGGTCAGGGACTCCCACCCATGGAAAAGGGAAGGACTCCAGACACACCATCAATTGTACAGCTAGGTACTCAAATCTGGCCCTGCGCCCCATCAGCCCAGACTACTCCACCCTCCCCTAAATTTACCCCCTGTTCTTGGCTGAGGGTACCTTGGGCAGGTGATTGAACCTCTGAGACCCCAAGTTTCCTCATCTGTATATTAGGAGCATGCCCAAGTGCCTGGTTCTCTAAGGTCAGTTGAGAAAATGCATTATGGGTACCAAATAGGGGCTCAGGAAAGGACTCACATTGCCCAAGTGTCCCATGTCCACCCTCAGTCCCAAGTGTTCACCCTTGTCTCCCATTATGCCCACCCTGGGCTGGGGAAATGGGCCCTGGGTTTCTAAATGGGATGGCTTCCAGGAAGAACCAGGATGGTTTCTAGATGAGGCCTTGTCTGGAGCCCTGCAGAACAAGAGGACAGGCTTTGGGGCCAGGGCTGGCCACAGATGAGCCTGGAAGAGGTGAGGTGCATCCCCTGTTCTCAAGCTCTGGTGGGGGAGATCACCGTCAACCTGTCACCCCAGTCTCTGCACCTCACCTGTGAAAGAGTGACAATGTCCACGCTGTCCACCCCCTGGGGGAGTGGAGAGCAAACTAGTATGCTGAAGTCAATGAGCAAGTGTGGCTTCCCAGGTGATGAGCTGGGTAGCCTGAATGGGCAGTGACAATGTCCAGTAAAGGAAATGACCAGATCTGACCTGCAGAACACGGGTGTTTGGTGACAGAGGGGAACCTAGGGTTTAGGGACACCAGAGAGGATGGCATCAGGGGTTTGAGGCCATGTCCTGCAGGCTGGGCACTGAGCAAGCTTTTAGTCCTAAATGTACCCAGAGGACAGGCTGGGGGACAGTGGCCAGTGGCTTCTCTCCTCTCTCCCCAGGTCCCATAGGTGTTAGGCTGAGGAGGTCTGAGGAAAGGGTGGTATGTGCAACACCACCCCCAGGACATCCCAGCTCACCCAGGTGGGGGACAGCCCCTCCTGGCACTTAGAGTCATCAAGAATGATGCAAGTGACAGGTTTGTGTGTGTTTGTTAATTTACTCAGATTCATGCGCAGGAACAGCTGGCTGGGTCCCAGCAGGGCAGCCTCGCCCGCCCACCTGCCGCCAGACAGCCGGCTCCACGCAGCAGTGTTTAGGGCTCAGCAGGCATGGCCTGAGCTGGCGAGGGTGCCAGCCTGGGGAAGGGGTGCTCCAGAGGCTGGTGGATGAGGGTGCTGCCTGCTACCCAAGGACCCCACCTAACAGCTGGAAGGCTGCGGAGGGCCACCACAGCCAGGGAGAGCAGGGTTGTGAGGCCACCCTGAGGCAACACTATGGATTGTGTGCCACTCTAGGGGTCTGGGGCAGGCACCTGACCCCCTCAGAGCCTCTGTCTGGTTCTCCCTGAAGAGTATAAACCTATCCCTTTGATCCTTCCATCTGGGACATGGGGACCCCAGGACTGCCTGCCCCTCTCCAGAGTACCTTTGCTGGGCCAAAGTCATGGTCTGGATAGGATTCATCCAGGGGAAGGAGGCCAAGAGTGGGCAGGAGTCACCAGGACAGGCAAGTCCCTGGTAGCCCACCCTCTGTCTGCCAGGGAGCCTGGAAGAGCCACCTGGCCTGAGCCAGGAGGGAGGGCAGTGGGCCTCCGGCTGGCTTCTGAAGGCTATTGGTGCAGCGACGCTTGGACATGACGCTGGGTCTAGGATGGCGTCGAGGTTTCAACGCTGAGCGCCCGTTAATAGAACAGACAGCCTTTCCTCTCTTCATCTCCCTGTCCCCATAGCTTTGTTATTTAAAGTCAGGTTAAGGGAAGAAAAAAACCCGCAGACAGGTTTGGCTGGGAAGCCTGAGGACAGGAAAAGTTAGAGATATTTATTTGACAGGGTCAAGGTTGGAGCCCCTCTCTCCTCTCTCCCCAGGTCCCATAGGTGTTAGGCTGAGAGACATTTAATCGCGGGAGTAGCGGTTTCATATCTATAACAAAAATCAAATAATGCAAGATGATTTACTCCCCCTAGCAACCGCGGAGCTCACCCTTAGCAACCAGGCTAGCCTCGGGCTGCGGTGTAATCAGCTTGAAAATATTTCAATTATTGTGTTGATTTTAGTGGATTTGAGAAGCGCTGTGTGGAGAGCCGGGCACATTCTCCCCGCGACCTGGAGAGGAAGATATTGATTTAAACAGGTGTCAGGGAGGGAAAGTGGAGTAAATTTAAATGCGACGGGAGAGCAGCACGTTGCGCGGGAACCGGGCGGGGATGACATTTTGCGCATTGCCTTGAACGAAAGTGTCTCAACTGGACTAGAAATTTCACCTTGAAAATCGTCTCCCATCGACACAATCAAGCAGCCCGCCACACCACTCTGTGTCCCCGAGGCAGCAAGGCGGGCTGGGCCATGCGGCTTCAGAGGGGCCTCTGGGTGTCTTGAGGCTTCAGAGCCCAGGGGATGTGTGTGGCAGCTGCAGGAGGCCTTGAAGGGGGTGAGGAGCCCAGGAACAAGTCCCCTCCATCCTCCCAGACTCGGTGTCCCCTCCGTGTTCTGAGGGCCCTGCAACCTGCCATCTCTAAGTCCTCCCCAGAGTCCAAGCTGTCACCCAGGCTTCTCAGCCTTCGATCCCAAAATAACCGGTGCTCTAGCTTCATGGGCACCACACACACCTGATCTCCTGGTCCAGCCTACTACCTTCACAAGCATGGCCTGAAGGTAGTGCCACCCCATCCCCTCCCTCTGCCAGCCCAGGAGGAAGTGAGAAGATAATCCAGGCTGCCCCAGCCCCACACTCAGCAGTCCCCACTCCCTAGCTACCTCCCTGTCACCTGCAGCCCCTGACTACTCATGGCTCCCTTTGGGCCATGGCTCTCTCACAGGGGAAAACGGAAGCTGGGGAGGTGAAGGCAGCCTTGCGGAATCGGCCATGGAGCCTCCACCCTTGTGTCCCCAGACCTCCTCCTCCTGAGACATAGGACAAATCCTGTGTGATGGCCAGGAGCCAGTCCAACTGCCAGGTGGCACTCAGGGTGGGTTCCCTGCAATGGCCCTGCTTTCCTCCTTGGGGAGAGCTCAGCAGTCCTGAGGGGCACCCAGATGCACAGCTGTAGTGCTCATCTTGAGACAGAAAAGTCCAGGCCTGTGTGTGGAGAAACTCTGGTCTTTCTTTAAAAGCTCCGCAGCTCAGGGCTGCTCTTGGGCTAAGCCCGGCTGCTGCATTTCCCCAACTTGAGGGAGCAGGTGGACAGGAAGGGCCTCCCTTGACTGGTAGACAGGTCTGCTCTGGCCTGTGGGTTCCAGGGCCAAGGATGAATGAGGCCTTGGCCCTGCCCTCCTGGGGCCATAAGCAAGGCCCACATTCCAGAGGTGAACAGGCTGAGGGGACAGTACATGGCAGGGGAGGTGGCCTCTGGCTTCCTTCTGGAAGGGCAGGAGAAAGACAGAAAGGCTTTGGTGGGAAGAGGGAGAACTGGGGGCCAGCAGGCAGAACTGGGTGACACTTTAAGGGCTATCAGGGGGTCTGGTGACCAGATCTGGGATCCAAAGTTCTCACCGGCTGCTGCGGGGAGAGTACAGATGATGGAGGCATGAGAAGCAGGGTGCTTTGTGCAGACCCCAGGCCCTCCTGTCCTGGCAACAGTGGTATTCCATGAGATGAGAGATGTGAGTGGGGAGAGACAGACAGGGATGGACAGACCCCAGAGACACCCAGCTGAAGAGACAGGGGAACTGGAAGGGAGCTGGGAACGGCCATCTGCATACCTGAGGAGAGTAAGGACAGGAAGGGGCAGGGGGCCTGCAGAAGGCAGCAGACCTAGGAGGTGTGGGAGGAAGGACAGATCCCCAAGCAGGAGCAAGAGCCCCAGGGTGGGGGCAGGCAGTCTCTTCCCAGCATTGTGGGCACCAACGGGCCAGCTTTCCATGCAGTGCAGTGGGACTCCTCAAATGAGTGGACGTACAGCTCAGGTCTCCTGGGAACACGCACCCTCCACAGAGGAGGGGAGCTGGCTGTTTCTGGTGAATCCAGAGCCCAGGCTGGGCCTGATCCACAGTAGGGCTGTGGGACAGGCACAACTGGTCGCCTAGTGTGACCTCTAGGGTGTCCCTGGCTACCATGATTTGGGAATAGAGTGCTCCTGCATTGGGAGGGGACACTATCCAGGACAGGTCCACCCAGTGAGGACCTGCTACTTCCACCATGCTTGGTCCACTCTTGGACAGCCCTGTGGACAAAGGAGGACACCTAAGCAAGAGCAGGGGATCCCTGGATAGGGCTCAGCACTCCTCCCCAGGCACAGCAAAGAGGAGCATGGACCCTGTGTACTGGGATTCATATTGGTGTCCACACCAGGATAGAGGCAGTGCACCAGAAGCCCCAGTGCCCTGGATCCTGGGCTGGCCCTAAAAATGCCCCCATTCAGTCTTCCACCGAGGATGGAGCCACAAAGTATGAGGAATGCAGACACAGCCACCAGGGTACTGCACCCACACCCCCAACAGGCTCCTGCCCTGACCCCTACCACTCTGAGACCCATGGGCCATGAGCCACCCCCTCCACCAGCTGCACACCACCCCTGGAAAACCACAAACCCCACACCAGTGTCCCTGTCCCCAGCCCTACATAATCCATCCTCCCAACATCCTTGGTGTCTTCTTCCAGTCTCCACCACCTGTCCTCTC
The DNA here is from genome assembly GCA_004027875.1 of Aplodontia rufa. Lineage (NCBI taxonomy): Eukaryota > Metazoa > Chordata > Mammalia > Rodentia > Aplodontiidae > Aplodontia > Aplodontia rufa. Next base: position 247 of record PVKS010047593.1, on the reverse strand, counting down.
TAATCCTAGACCCTACAGTCTGTCCCTGTCCCCCAGCCTTACACCTACACCCTGCAGCCTCCCTCTCTGACCACAGCCCTACCTGTCACCCTTGTCCCCAGCTGATCGTCAAGACTCATCCAGCCTCAAGCTCTGGCACACTGTCCCGTGCCTGGGCTTCTCCCAGGACTCTGCATGGCCTTCTTATTTAGTTATTACCACCTATGGGAGGAACTTATTTTTTTTTTTTTTTTGGTACCAGAGATTG
>PVKS010047592.1:0-12769 GCA_004027875.1 Aplodontia rufa | reverse complement strand
AAAAAAAAAAAAAAATGAATGGCCCAAGAAGAACTCATTTTCGGTCTCTTGTGACAATTAGCAAAAATAATCCAACCCAAAAGTTCCTATTTGTAAAGGTTGAAGAACGCTGGAGTCGGTTGGGCTCCTATAGGCTGGGCACTACACCATCCTCATATCATCTCATTTCATCTTTTCCTCTGCCCTGGAAGCTAATTACAACCATTTGGTAGATAGGAAGAACAAAGCTCAAAGAAGTTTTGCAATTCTCACGCGAGCCATTCACCTGCAAGCGTGTGCTTGGCCAGTCTAGGTCTAGGCTTGCTCCTGTGTTAACTTCCGTGAACATTTCTGGCGTTACCTTGTTGGGCTCTTGTTGTGGGGCATGGGAACCTTATGTATCACCTCTCCCACTTTCCCCTTGTCTTAGGGTCAGGAGTAAGCAAGGACAATCACCTCGTTCGCAGGGGCAGCTGGGTTCTAGCAGCTCCCCTGAAAGTTGGAATTGATGGTGATGTCAAAGGGATTTTGCTTCATTTATGCTTTGATTTCTCTTACTACAAAGCCTCTACACCTGGACTTTTGAGAGCTCCGGAGTGAGCAAAAGGGTGGAATGTGCAGGGGGTGGGAGTAGGGGTAGTAGGAAGTCTCTCTTGTCAGCAGCTGTTGCCAGCTTTGAAAATGCTCCTTCCCCACAGATGGGAGCCTTCTTTACTCACCCTGATCAGCAGAGGAAGAAACCCAGCAGCAGGATCCCTCAGGGCCAGAAGGGCAGAAAGAGGAGTTGGGTACACGAGGGAGTTTAGGGAGCTGAGGTTCTTGTTAGAGATGGAGGGTGTGGGCTTCCTGGAGGCTGCCCTGAGGCACACCGCAGCTGCGTCTACTTTACCTTTTTATTATTATTGCCATTACATATTACTATTGGTTTTTGCCTCATTTTCTTCATTAATAAAATGAAGCACAGAGGCACACCCTGTAGTACCAGCAGCTCGGGAAGCTGAGGCATGAGGATTACAAGTTCAAAGCCAGCCTCAACAACAACAGAATTTAGGCCTGAAGCAACTTAGTGAGGACCTGTCTCAAAGTAAAAAAATAAAAAATGATAAGGGCTGGAGATGTGGCTCAGTGGTTACAATCCTGGTACAAAAAAAAAAAAAAAGAAAGAAAGAAAGAAAGAAAAAAGGAAAGTCTTACCTCTTATACGGTTGTTAGTGCATAGGGCATTAATATGATTCATTTGTAAATTAACAAACGTGCATATAAGTTAATACACAGCACATAGTACAGTGCCCAATTAAGTGTGCAAAAATGTACACCACTGCTAGTAATGCTAGTGTGAAGACCTTTAGGAAAGAACATGGGTTTGTACGAATATGTGCTTCTCCACGGTATGTGCCAGAGGAGTGAAATGTATAAAGGGAGAGAGGTTGTAGGGTTGCCAGATTCAGTTACAACAACAACAAAATCCTTTAAAATGACCTGAGTTAAATTTGAATTTCAGATAAACAACAAAGCTATCACCATCTCCCCCTCTCCCCATGCATAATCTGTTTACCTGCAATACAAACTTAAGTGTTGCTGTATTTTATCTGGCAAGTCTATGGGGGTTGGGGAGGAGGGGAAGGAAAATGGGATCTCTACTTTCACCTACTGGGAAAGTTTCAGCGGATCAGCAGCAGTGGTCTGTGTTGTCCAAGAGGCTGAAGGCCAGATGGGGATACCTCTCTCTGCAGCCCCTGTCTGTCTGCACTAGTTGATTCCAGCCGTCTCCCTGAACTATTCCACCCCAGGAAACTGGGGGCTTCTACGGCTTGTGAAGCTACCCAGCCTCCCACCCCCTCTCTTCCCCCAATCAGGCAGGCATGGAGAAGAGAGGTGAAGGGGGAGAGAAAGTGGGGGAAAGGATTAGAGTTTTATCTAAATAGCATCTGCAAAGATCCTTCCAGGATAGGCATCATTTGGAGCATGTCTGTGGCCTGGGGCCAGGCCTGGGAAACACCAGCTGTTCCGGGAAGGAGTGGTCCCCAGAGAGTGCAGGTTTGCCAGGTGCATGTGATTGGGGGTGGGGTGGGGTTCTCCTCCATCCCTTCTCACGGCCTCCTGCCCCACTCAATTTTCTTTTTTTATTTTCTGGTCTTTTTGGTCAAACTCTTGCCTGTCCAGCATCTGGTAGCAACAGCTCTTTAACCAGGACGTTAGCACGTGAACCTGGGGCAGGCAAACTTGCAGGTCTGGGGACAGAGCTCTTCCTCTTGCTCTTGCAATTCATCTTATCCTGTTCTCGCTCACTCCAAACCCCTTCAGACCCAACAATAGGAGGAGAACGTTGTTCCTCAAGACCACAATTTCTCCTGGCTCTGCACGACAGCAGCCTTCTCTACATCTGGAGACACTGAGAGTCTCTTCCCTCAGCCCTGTTTATCTCTGATGTCACAAATATTTCCTATTGCCTTTCTGCATGTCACATCTTCTAATTAGTAAGAGACAAAGATATAAGAATGACTTACTTAAAAATAGCCAATCTTGAGGTATAGAGGCCTTTTCAAACATGGCTTTAAGGGAAGAGATAAAAAGATCCACAAGGAAAATATTTTTGATAGATGTATTTCCACAAACACTGAAGACTTTTGTACATCTTAAAATACTGTAACACACACACACAGGAAATATTTATTTATTTATTTATTTTTAAAGAGAGAGGGACAGTGAGAGAGAGAGAGAGAAAGACAGAATCAATTTTATTTAGTTTTTCATGTGCCTTTATTGCTCAGACACTTCGTTGTGTATACGGTGCTGGATTTGAACCTGCATACTCCCACATGTCAGGCAGTGCCCTAACCACTGAGCCACGGCTCCAGCCAGGGAAATATTTATCGTGTACATCCATTATAGAAAGATCTCTTACAAATCAATAACAAAAAAAAGTTAACTGCTGAAGATGGCACAGTCAGGGATACCCTCCCCCATAAAAATGGGGCTTTTTAGGATTAAGAGATAAAACATCTCAGCAAAACCAAGACAGCCAACCTTGCCCTCAGTCTTATGTGGTTAATAGCCATACTAAAAATTTGAATCTAAAAGCAAACCAGTCTTCGAGACTAGAAATTAAGATAACACACCAGGAGATGAGAGGTTGGGAAGTCAGTTCAGCCTTGAAAGATTGTGTGGTCAGCAGAGGTACCAAGAGGTTAGAGAGTAGAAACACAAGATCATTATTAAATCAACACACGGAAGCAAGACAATAACCTGACCTGCTCCAAAACCCAATCAGGAACTTTCCTATATGAGAGGGAGCAAATTCTAGGTAACCAGGGGCAAATGCACAGTTGGACTAATGACCAAAGCAACCCACAGTTACCTTTAGCTTATTGGCATAGTGGAGGGGACATCCTGGGTGCAGGCTCAGGGTGGTAATGAGATTCGCATGCATAACATGCATGAACGGCTGTGACGAAGAGGAGCGCAGGCGCAACTGAAATCCCCTTTGCATGTGATGACATGAAGAGACTGAATCCCTGCCTGCTCCCGGGGTGCCCTATAAGTTGTCCACCTTTGTCTTCAAGCCAGCTTGACAGAGGCTTGTTCCAACAGCAGTTGCACCTTTATGTGATTCTTCTGATGGAGAATGTAAGAATCCACGTGGCAGGTTACAAGGGAATTTAAATGACTAATAAACACATACAGAAAGGAGATCATTTAAAAAAAAATTCAGAGGGGAGGGGGACAGTGAGAGAGAGGAGAGAAAGAGAAGCAGGTTTATTTAGTCTTTCACCTGGCCTTCATTGCTCCGACACTTCTGACACTTCCTTGTGTACGTGGTGCAGGGGTCGGAACTTGCATCCTCACACTTGCCAGGCAAGCGCCATAGCTGCTGAGCCGCTGCCCCAGCCCAAGGAGATCATCCTGATAGTAACAAAGAAGTCCAAACTGAGTTAACAATGAGATATTATTTTTGTGTCTAAGAAAAGCACAAAAATATTATTTTTTGAAAAGGATAATAGCAAGACTTGAGAAGAATGTAGAAGAACTAGGCCTTCTGAACAGCATAAATTGCAATGTTAAAATGCACAGTGTTTTGGAGGGGTAAGGAGGCAACACAAGAAATAAAAATATCCCGACTGTTTTGGGTCAGTTAGTCTAGTTCTAGAAAACTTTCTTGAGAAGGTAATTTGTGTTTTAGGGGTTAGAGAAGTGGAGCGGGCTTGCCTGGCATGCACGAGGCCCTGGGTTTGATAATCAGCACCACTTACACAACTAAATGGAGGGAAAACAAAACGAAAAAATCCTCTCTCCCTCTTTCTTAAAAAGAAAAAAAAATGTAATAGGTGTTTTATGCCAAGATTTAGCAGTGCTTCTACGGAGAAAAAACCTTGAAATGTACGCTCTATCACAGTTTTTATGAATTATGATGCATTGGTGATCAGAATACTATGCAGCCCTTTAATCTCATTCCGTAGGTCAGTGGTTTTAAAGCATTTTTGGTGGAGTCCTCTTGGGTAGGATGTTGGGTTTTAGGTCTCCCATCTCTAATGAATGCTTTTATGTTTTACATACTTAGTTTCTTTGTAATATTTAACTTAGACCAAGAATTCATAGTTAGGGCTGGAGTGGTGGCTCAGCGGTTACAGCACTTGCCTGGCATGCATGAGGACACAAATTCAAACCCCAGTACCATGTATACAACAAAGTGTCAGAGCAATGAAAGCCACATGAAAAACTAAATAGAACTGATTCTCTTTCTCTCTCATTGTCCCTCTATCTCTTAAAAAAAAAGTAAAAAGAAAACAGAATTCATGGTTAAAAAAAATAGGCAACTAATGTGAAGCCAGTCTTGGAGTCCAATATTTAATTTATTGCCAGATCCCTTCCATCTGTACTTCCACTCTCCCACCTTCTCTCTGTTCTCTGCTCTGGCAGATGGGAATGTGGACCACAATCATCCTCAATGTCTGCTTCCAGCTGGGTTCAGTTAGTGGTAATCCCCAACAGAGGACCTGAGGGAGGAAAACGAAAAGCGGATGGATGGATGGGTTCTCACCAGAAGATAATGTGCTTCCAACACAAAGTCCTTTTACGAAGCTCGTTCTACAAGGTCTTTCTCTCAGGTGTCCAGGCCACTGCTTCCTCTCATTCCTTGGGCATACAGGTAGCAACAGTTCAGGTTATACTTTGACATGTGTTCCTGTTTATTTAAGGTACAGAAGAATTTATTAATTCAGAGTCAAAGAAAGTCATAAAATAATTTCAACTTATTTATTGACTAAAAGTCAGTTTTATTTTATAAGTGGACTTCTAAAATTGTCCTATTCAAAACTGTTTTCAAATATAAAGTTCTTTCTAAAATATCAAAAGCATATTTATCATTATGTTTAAAATTTAAAAAGCTTATTCAAATTGATTATTTGATACTAAAATTATGTAAGCAGAAGCAATGATTTTGATATGTTATCATGTACTTTTATTTATTGCTATACACTGGTATTTTCTAAAAATTTTTTTTTAAGGAGTTAAGTTATTGTACAATCATAAATGAATATTCACTGGTATTTTTATGAAGAGTTTTTATAGTGTTCTCTTCTTATTTCTTATTTTAAAATAAAGTTTCCCATATTGTCCTTCAAAGTTGTGTTTTGTGATTAATACATTTGACACTGACACACTGAAATGATTCTTTTATGTAAACTAATATATTTAGTTATGAAAATAGTCTTTGAAGTACATGGTTAATTTATGTTATGCAGGACATTCCCACATGTGATTGTTTAATAATGTATAAATATTTAAGACAAAATGTTTTGGTAGTTACCATCTTTTAACTACTAAGCAGATATTTAAAATATTTCCATAAGAAGTTACTTGTTAAATAAATTATCTTTAACCATTGTTTTGAATGCTTCGACAAACTTAGATGCTATAAAATCATAGTCCTTCTCAAGGCTGTTCTGTTCTTATATAGATTATAAATTTATACAATGAAAAATGGAAACTCCATCTCAAGATCTTTTTCCACACGTTAAGGAATTTCCAGCTGAGTCGAAGATTCTCAAAATTAGATCTCTTTGCTCTTGTAGCAGTCATCTCCTGATTTTGTTTCCCCTCTGTTTTCGTAAGGCATCCTCATTTCAAGCTTTGTTAACAGCTTAATTTTATTTTGAGACAGGGTGTCGCTATGTTGCTGAGGCTGACCTTGAACTTTAATCCTCCTGCCTTAGCCTCCTGGTTGCTGAGATGATAGGCGTGTGCTACCACACCTGGCTTATTTCATAGGTGTCTTCATTTGGTGAGCACATAGTATTATTTTGATCTTTACCACGATGTTACTTCTTACCAAAATTTGTGTTTGTCTTACTGTTACCCAAAAAATTTTTTTCTTCAATGTTAGGCTTTTAAAACTAGATTTAAAATATGCCATGTTAAACTTTCAAAAGCTTTAATGTCATTCATTGAATTTAAAAATTTTAGTTTTTAAAAAGTTCAGATACCTCTTTTCCTGTTTGAATCATCTAAAGACACTAACACAAATTCAGCATTACTTAACTGTTTACCAGGTTAGTTTTCAATAAATGAAGCCAACAGATTAACAGATCTGAACAGATGTCATTTCCCTTTTTTTTTAATTTAGAAAACTCTCACTCTTATCTAAATGAAAGGTAATAGTTCACAGATACAAAATTGTACTTTCTGTAGATATAGGTATAAAATTATTGGTTTGGTTTATGGTATTTAAAAAATATGACGTGGGGCTGGAGCAGTGGCTCGGTGGTTACAGTGCTTGCCTGGCATGTCTGGCATGTGCGAGGACCCGGGTTCAAACCCCAGCACCATGTACACAATGAAGTGTTGGAGCAACGAAAGTCACGAGAAAAATTAGATAAAACTGCTTCTCTCTCTCTTTCTCTATCTCACTGTCCCTCTGTCTTTTCTTTTTAAAAAGTATTGCCTAACAAAGTAGATGCCGGTGATTCCTTTGCATATTTGTGTCTTCGGTTTTTCACATGAATTAGCAACATGACTGTCCCTAGTGGTGTTGACAAATATTTTATGCAAATTCCATGCTCGTAACCAACTTTCTGGATAAGTGGAATGTGAATACTTAATTTTGCATGAAATATACACCTATGCTTTTTAGAGCTGCTGAAAGAGTTTATTACAAAGTAAAGAACTTTCTTAAATAATAAATAAATAGTTTCAGCCTATTTTACTACAAAAGCTAAAAAGCCACTGCAGCGTGATCTGTTGCAGGAGATCAGTGTGTTTTTTCCCCCACACACTTCAGGTATACCTAACCTAATATTTCACCCTGTCCCCAGCGTTGACTACTATCCTGAGCATCTCCGAACGTTCGTATCAGCCACTGTCACAAGTGACTAACAGGGACGATGGCACCAAATACAGATAGTCTCCAACTTATGGTGGTTTGACTCATGAGATTTTGACTTTACAGTGGTGTGAAACCATGCAGTGGAAACCATATTTCAGATTTTGAGCTTTGCTCTCTTCCCAGCCTAGTACAACACTCTGTCATGACTGCAGGCAGCAGGGGCAGCCGTGGCTCCCAGTCAGCCACCACAAAAGGAAGCAGCTGATGCTCCGTGGCGCGCCGTGTTGTGACGCTGTGCTGTTTGGCAGGTGAGGTGAACTAAATGGATTTGCAACGCTGTTGTCAGCATACAGTGGATTCACTGGGACACAACCCCCTTGTAAGTCACCTGCACTTCCACCACTGCAGCCTGGGGCTGGGAGGTGCAGTTTCTAGATGCTCATCTCCAGGGACACTTTGTAGAAATTATTATTAGTGGCTACCTTGAGTCCTTCTCTTGGAGAGGAGGTGTTCATTCCGTTGAATCTGGAAGTGGCAGGGAAGGAGAGACCATCATAGTCACAGGTCATCTTCTAGACTTCACTACATGTTCAAAGCAACATGTCACACAGTCCATGAAATGAAAATATAAAAGGGAGTTTTCCAAATCTACTCCCCCTTGATGTGTATGTGGCAACTGAAAAAAAAGCCTCTATTTTTAAAAAATGGAGAATCTAGGAAATATCACACGGGGCGATCCTGAGACAACAGATATAGCTCAGGATTTTCTCTGGCAAACCTGGATGCATGGTCACCTTCCTATCCATCCTTTAGAAAACAGTCCGTTGTGAATGAACTCTCCTGGACTCTTTCCATTTTGAGTGTGCCATCTGTTTCCTATTGGGTCCTTGGTGGATGGAGTGGGAGAAAAGTCTCTTCATAATGTATTGTTGCAGGATAAAGGCAGATGACAGTAGAATGACAGTTTGTTTCAACTTAAGTATGCTGGGAATGACAATTTTATAATTTCATAGAAAGAAACCCTGGAAGATCAAAATTTTACTTGTAGCTATGACTAGATGGTAGGATTACAAACAACTTTTTTTCTTGTTTTCCTTATGTGTGTGTCTTAAAAAGGATTTTCAGTAAGCATAAATTGTGTTTGTCATAAGAAAATAAATGAATTATTTTTTCATGGTACTTTGTGAGAGGGAGTGGAACTTGACAAGCACGCATGCTTCTCTACTGTGGTTCTCATGGGCTGCATTATCTTCTCTGGTATGTGTCTACCACTTTAGAAATGGATGATTTAATTGCCTCCAATTTCCTAGCATAGCAGGCAATACTTCAGTGAAATCCTTCCCACAGGTTTCTGATTAGAGACTTGGGAGGACTTTCTCTGGGATATTACCTAGAAGTGTGGGTTACACAGTATATCTGAAGATGAACTGGATTTGATTGAGAGCTATCAGGATCTTCTTTATCTGTACTCTCATCAGGGTGCCTTTGTGCCCAAATCCCCAGAAAGACCTATACTATCCAGTTTTCTGATGTCTGCCCAGTTGATGAGTGTTAAGTGATACTGTTATTTGATTTGCATGTCTCCGTTACAAAGGAGTGCATCTCTTCATATCCTGTGAATCCCATTCAATTTCTTCTTGTTGTTGTCTATTCATATCTTTTGTCCTTTTTCCCATCGAGTCTTCTATCTTTTTCTTTGTTACGTTCCAGGAGTTTCTAGTGCATCCCTGATATGGTTTGGATCATGAATGTCCCTCAGAAACCCAGATGTTAAGACTTTGTCACCAGGATGGCACAACTGGGAAGTGGTAGAAACTTTGAGGGGTGGGGTAGAAGATTCTCAGGTCACTGGGATCATGCCCTTGAAGGGAACTGTGGGACTCCAGTCTCTTCCCTTTTCTTCATTTTGACTCATGATATGGCCGTTCTGCTTTGCCATATGTTCTTCCCATTTTGTGCTGTCTTGCCTCAGGCCTAAAGCAATGGGACCAATCAATCATGGATGGGAATCTCTAAAACTTTGAGCCAAAATAAACCTTTTCTCTGTATAATTTGATTATCTCAAGTATTTTGTTATAGTGACAGAAAGATGATTAACATAATCCCCAAAGTACACAAAGTAACTTATAAAGCATTTCTCATTAAACACAGATGATCAGCCCTCAGTTGTCCATAGTAAGTAAAAAGAATAAAGAAAAGACTTGACTGAAAAGCTCAAGCTCAATGATATTTACTTTGGGGATGTAGAGAAGTCCATAGCCATCTGTGGATGCATCCAACACCCGTAGTATCATCTGAAAGCCCACTCTGGGAATAGATATTATCCAAGGAGATAATTTACTCACAGATAAATGGAAATAGACTTCAGTTGCCAAACACGCTAGTTTATAGTCATGACCAAACTGGTTATCGCAGAAATCACAGAAAGTGTTTTTAGTTCAACTTAATAGGGATTGCTTAAGCAATAAAAATGAACGATAAATGCATTGATGATAATGGACATTTATTGAGCCTCATTATGTGTCAGTCACCAAACTGCACATTTCACATGTGCTATAGCCTGATGAGTTAGGTGCTAGCACTCTACTCATTTTACAAGTATTATAGCTTAAGCTTGAAGAGCTTGCATTGTCTGAGGTCACTCTGGCACCGACTCTAAGATCCAGGAATTAAACCCACTTGGGCTGAAAAAGGACTCCTATAGCAGAAGAAAAAGCAAGGTCTATCACAAGAGTTATTTAAACAAGAGTCCATCAGTATGACTCTTCAAAGTCATACTGATAAATTATGTCTACAAATATGATAAATACTCTTTAAGAAGTCATAAAGCAGGGCTGGCGCCGTGGCTCAGTGGTTACAGTGCTTTCCCCTAACTGGCTAGTACGCAAGTTCAAACCCCAGCACCGCGTGTACAGCAAAGTATCAGAGCAATGGAAGCCACAGCAAAAACTAAATAATAATAAAAAAGAAGTCATAAAGCAATAATACAAATTCAAGACCTTTTGAGAACATCTAATTCAACATACTAAATTTATGGATGCAGGAAATGAAGCTGGGGGGCAGGATCCTATTTTTTTCAACACTATATAGCTGTTTTGGAGGGGTGCTGAGACTAGAATCTCTACTTTCTGTCTCTGGGTCTAAGTGTTTTCCCTTTAATCACTAAAGAAAAGTCTGTGACAGTGTACACTTCCCAGCACATCAGCAATTAGCCATGTGCCAAAGGATTTCAGATAAGCATAATGGTATATTATTATCAACACTAGATATAAACCTTAATAATTCCAGCTAAGAGAAGGTGAGAGAGGAAGAGAGGCGACTTATTCATGTTTTTCTTTTTCATTCTCAGGAAGAGTGGACAGAAGAGGAAGAGCAAGATTATATATGTGTAAATTATATATACACATATATGTGCATACACATTTTATATACATTATATGTGTGTGTATATTTACATAGATACATGTACATGTGCACATATGTACTTAAATGTACATATATTTTCAGTTGAAAATGAAGAGAGCACCAACAAAAGTCATATTTTGGAATGCAAAATGTTTTGGGTTTTCATAAGAGGAAGTTATGAGGAAAGATGATTTTCTTTCTTTTTGTTTTTTTAAGAGAGAGGAACAGTGAGAGACAGAGATGGAATCAATTTTATTTAGTTTTTTCATGGCTTTCACTGCTCTGACACTTTGTTGTGTATCTGCTGTTGGGGTTGGAACCCATGTCCTTGCACATGCCTGGCAAGCACCTTAACTGCTGAGCCACCACTCCAGTCCAGAAAGGTGATTTTCAAGATTCCTTGAGGTAGGGCTTTGAGAGATTAAATGGTCAGACATAGGCAGAACAGAGTATGACCCAGTCAAAAGAAATGTGGGAGGAGACGAACGAGGCCAATCCAAAAGAGGGCCCAAGATGAAGGACCTGAGATTCCCAGGAATCTCTGCCTCAGCTAGTCACCCCAAGATAAAAGCTGGCCGGAGCCAGTGCCTATGGGAAGTTTTAGCACCAAATAATCAGTATGAAAATTCATTACAATAAAGTTAGATGTATGCCTGTCCTACCTGTGTATGGGCAGAGAGGACAGTGGGGAATGGGAAAATTGAGTAGTGGATGAGGAGACTGTGGAAGGAGGGTTCTATCCAGCAAAGACAGGAATTATCCCGCTCCTCCCTAGGGACAGGGCTTTCATAGAAAGTGCTCAATGACCACTTCTAGGTACATGGAATATTAATAAAGCTTACACTTCACCAATGCTCTGTTTCTAAGACAAAGCAGGAAAGAAAGGGAGGTGGGATCCTTTGGGGAAAGAGAACACAGTTGCAGACTGTAGATCTGACTCGATGCAGGAGGATTTCTAATAAGAGATGCTTATTAGAAGCCAGAGATATGTGAGGCAGGTGGAAGAAGCAAGCGTTCCAGTCGAAGAGAGGGCAATGGAAAGAATTTAGAAATAGAACTGGAGGATCCAGTTCCAGCAGGAGGAGCAGGAGGGAGACAGATGAAGTGGGGAGTGAAAACCCCTAGGGGAGGTGGGTTGGATGGAGGCCAGCAGGGTGGTTGGAAAATAGCTGTTGGTGCCAGGAGAAGAATGAATTAAGTGAGAGCCCATGGGAGGGTGCAGGGAGAGGTTACAGGGCAGGCCCTGCAGGAATTGGAGACATGGAGTGAGAGATGATGATTATTCCAGCTGTCCAAAATCCATTCTTTTGATTTTGTGTTGGCAGGATGAGGGTCTGGATGGGAGCAGAGAGTGGCAGGCGAGGGAAGACAGGGGTGCTGAGAAGGGGCGAGGGTCAGGGTGCTGGCTGTCACGGGCTAGTATGAGTGATAGCCCTGCTCCCCACCATTTGGTTCCCAAGAGTGAGATCCTTTTTATTTTTGTAGTTCACAGAGTGCTGATCCAACACCATGCTGTGCTCTGCAAAAGGGTGAGACACCCTAAAAGAGCCTGTCAGCTGGGTCTTCTGAAGGACCTCCCTGAAGAGCGCTCTGGCTTTGTCATGGCCTTGGAAAGCCCTGGCTGGGAGTGGGAGGCGGAGCTCTTCGACCAGGTTGGACTGGTGGCCTGAGGCGCCCTGGCTTCTTGGAGTCTCACCTCTTCTGGCTTTATGCCTTCTCAGCCATTTCTCATGGTGGCTGCTTGGACGGAAAGCCTCAGAGAAGATCCTCTACAGAGCAAGACAAGGCTGGGAAAGCACGCAGGGGACACTGAGTCCAGTGTGACCTGTGTTCCTCACCTCTTTCCTCTTGTTCCCCAGCACTGCCAGAAGATGAAGGAAGAAGGTATGGGGGAAGGAGGGAGAGCGCCTTTAAAGTAAAGATGAAGATGGGCTTATTTTATTTTATTTATTTTTTTTAAATTTATTTATTTTTTATTAGAAGTATATAGAAATGCAGTTGAGGGGGAAACATTATCAAAACATTAGCAATCAATGGATATAAACTTTGTTATCGAGGGGAAAA